>PVIH01009767.1:0-80008 GCA_004025045.1 Sigmodon hispidus | reverse complement strand
GTCCAGGGTGTTTCTGATCCCAAGCTGTTCAGTGGTTGTGGTTTGCAGCTTGGGCATGCTTTGCTTTTTTCTTGTTTGTTTGTTTGTTTAGAGTCCACTAATGAGTGAGTACATCCCCTGCTTATCTTTCTGAGTTTGTGATACCTCACTCAGTAGGATATTCTCCAAATCCATCCATTTGCCTGCAAATTTTAGGATATCATTTTTTCTTACTGCTGAGTAGTACTCCATTGTGTAGATGTACCATGGTTTGTTAATCCATTCTTCAGTTGAGGGACATCTAGGTTGTTTCCAAGTTCTTGCTATTACAAATAATGCTGCTATGAACATAGTTGAGCTAATGCCTTTGGAGTGTGACTGTGCTTCTTTAGGGTATACACCCAGAAGTGGTATTGCTGGGTCCTTGGGGAGATTGATTCCCAATTTTCTGAGAAACCACCATACTGCATTCCAGAGTGTCTGAATAAGCGTACACTCCCACCGACAATGGAGTGTTCCCCTTGCTCCACATCCTCTCCAGCATAGGCTGTCCTCTGTGTCTTTTATCTTAGCCAATCTAACAGGTGTCAGATGATATCTCAAAGTTGTTTTGATTTGCATTTCTCTGATGGCTAAAGATGATGAGCACTTTTTTAGGTGCCTTTCAGCCATTCATAATTCTTCTGTTGAGAATTCCCTTTTTAGATCTGAACCCCATTTTTTGATTGGGTTATTCAAGGTTTTGGGCTCTAGATTCTTGAGTTCTTTATATATCTTAGAGATCAGTCCTCTATCACTTGTAGTGTTGGTAAAAATCTTTTCCCATTCTGTAGGCTGTCGTTTTGTCCTATTAACAGTGTCCTTGGCTTTACAGAAGCTTCTTAGCTTCAGGAGATCCCACTTATTGATTGTTGTTCTTAGTGTCTGTGCCACTGGTGTTATATTTAGGAAATGGTCGCCTGTGCCAATTCATAGAAGTGTATTTCCCACTTTCTTTTCTATCAAGTTTAAAGTGGCTGGGTTTATGTTGAGGTCTTTGATCCACTTGGATTTGAGTTTTTGTGCAGGGTGACAGGCTTGGATCTATTTGCATTTTTCTACACACTTCCATCCAGCTATGCCAACACCATTTGTTAAATATACTATCTTTTTTCCATTGAATGTTTTGGGCCTCTTTGTCAAAGATCAGGTGTTCATAGGCAAATCCCTGTTTTTAACAAACGGAAACAATCTCATTAAGGTTGGTACTTGTTATTAATTAGGCAATGCTCTCCTTATTTTCTCCCCTGAATTTTTGCTACATCAGTAAAGGTGTCTGCGATACCAATAAATATATAGCCAGGTCCTAACCCTGGGAAAATTGGCAGCCTGGTCTTCTTTGCGACTTGGCTTGTTGGTTCTGTGTATAAACAGCTCAGTGTCTCTTTCCCATGTCAACATAAAAATATGTTTTTCTCACATGTGACATTTCAGACGACTATCCCAGGAATAAATAGCCCAAAGAAGCTTGAACACTCATCCACTGGGCTCTTTTCAAAATGTCAATAGCTGGTTCTCACCTTCATCGTTTTTATGGCTATGTGAATTTCGCCTGCATGCATGTCTGTGCACTTGCATGCAGTGCCTATGGAGGTCAGAAGACAGAGCCCCAGGACTCGGGTGACAGACAATTGTGAACTAAGAATTAAACCCGGGTCCCCGAGTGACCCCATGGGTCCCTCACTCTCATCTGCCTGAATTAGAATCTGCAGTGTTTTGTTTTGTTTTTCCAGTGCTTAAGACCAAATACAAACTTTAAGCATGATACTAAGTGCTCCAAAACCCAGTTACACCCTCAGCTCTCAAATCACTTTTCGAAAGCCCCTCCCTCAGGTGATTCTCCTGGAGACTGGCCTTATTTATATTAATCTGGACAGCAGAAAAGTATTTTGTTTTCAAAATCCTGAAAGATGAATAGTCTGCAGCCTCCTTTACACACCCAAGTACTCACCTTATTAGGAGAAACCTTTCTTCGGGTAAATTAAATCTTCACACAGCACTGAAATCTTCCACAGTACAGTGATGCTGCCTAGTAACACCTAACATATCATTTGCTTAGAGATTCACCAACCAAAGTTTTTCTCAGCCACAGTGCCTTGCCACTCTTTTCCAGAGGGAGTGTTGGAATTACCTTCTGTACTTAGTTTCTCCAAAGTACCTGCCCAATAGTAGATATCGCTATGCTTCACTTCTTTTTGGCTTTCTTTGGAATATTTTCTATGTGTTTTCTACCACCTAAAATCCAGAATAAGTAGTGAACTGTTTAGCATGGACTATATCATAAGGATTGGAGCTTTTCTGTGGTTGACGGAAGATGCTGTGGGTTGATCTGGCACTTGGGATATAATGCTTGACAGATGAGCACGGACCAGTGACACACTGACTAGGATGTTTCATTCTATTTTAAAAATCAGTTTTGAAAACCCATGGCCACTCTTTTTAACAAAAGCATATTTTGTAAATGCTTTTGCATTTCCCATCTAAGAAGCTGGTAATGGTTTGGCAAGAGGAGGCTGTACGCTCCTCAGAGATGTGCTGATTGCCTCTGCAAAGGAGATAAGGGGTGCCCTCTGTCAGCCTTTACCCAGAGAATATGTAAAGTGGTATACCTGGGCTTTTAAATATCAATACAAACTTTATCTTTTAAAATGAATATTGTTTTAGAATCTCTCTCCATGGAACTTGGATTCAGAAGACCCTCTTGATGAAAATGAAAATCTTTCACCTGGAAAGGATGGTGCGGCAGGTAGTGAGAAGCCCTGGATGTGTATGTTATACCACAAGAATTGCACAGATTAAAGGATTTAAAGTCTTAATCTATTTTAATATAACTATTAATTGACATTTTTCATGTACATTCTTTCAGGCAAAACTAACAAGGTAAGGATGTTTGACTTAAAGTGTGTCATAAAACATACTACTTGAAAATTATTTGCATACTCCTTCAAATTTTTCTCTTTCTCAAGGCTAAACTTGAAATTTTATTTCTTGAGAGTTCTTTAAACAAGTCAAGACCTTTGCCATTTTACTGGGTTATAAATTGGTCATTAAATTACTATTTTGGATGGGTCTGCTAATACAGGCCTGCCTGTAATCCCAGGTATTTGGGAGGGGAAGGCACAGGAGGATGTCTATGGTACAGTTAGTTCAGGATTTGCTTGGGCAACTTAGTAAAATGAAAATGTGGCTGAAGATACAACTTAGTATGAGAGTGCTTTCTCAGTATGTATGCAAAGCCCCTTTCTATCCCCAGTATCACAAAAGAAAAAAGACTAGAATTTTTACATTAACGTTTTCAATATAAAAATGTTGTAAACTAAATGTGGCAGTAATATAGATTTCTAGTTGTTATCAAAAGGAATGCATGCCCTCAAAATGTCTTGAAACATTTTAAATGATCAATATCCCTTTTTGTGGTGAAAATAATCTTCCCGTGTGCCCTTTATATAAACATGTGAATTAGTTAACTGTAAAAGTAATATAAGCAGTAGCCAAGTCTCATTAATTAGCAGTGCCAAGAACAACAGAAAATTGAGAGTACATTGGACTTTACTTAGAACATGAATAGCAAACAGGGCTGTGTTGTATTCAAGTCTCCTGCTGCCTTGTAGAACCATCTGGAAACTCCAGCAGAACAGCTGGTGTTGCAGCTGACCGTATCAGAGCATGCTCACAGTAAAACACAGGTGGGATTTCTTCCTCACACTCTTCAGTTACTGGTGTTGAAATTCTCAAAGTTTGTAAACATTGTGTGTACTTTTTGTATTAGCAGAACAGTAGCCAAGGGGTATTTCAGCTATGGAGTTCTCCTGTCAATAAAGGAAGTACTTTGGATAGCAGGTAAGAAAATCTCTACATATTGTTCTTTGTTTGTTTGTTTCAAGGTAAGGTCATACTGTGTAGGCCTGGCTGCCCTGGAACTCAGAGGATTAACCCTAAGTGCTGGAATTAAAGGCATGTGCCACCAAACCTAGCAGAAAATATATTTTTAATATTCCACTGGAATAAATTTAAATATACCTGTTAACTACTTGAGATGCAAAGATCAAACACAACCAGGAAGAAAAATATGCTATGCAAATAATAGGAAATTACAGAAATCACTCTAAAATAGCAATTGGTTACAGATAGCACAAGATGGCCAGTGTACATGTACTGAACCCTTATAGTTAGGCTTAGATGGATTGAGTTGGGCTTCTAATCAGAGGGAAAGTACAATTCTCTATTCCAGGAACTACTTAATTCCATATATATATAAACTCATCTAACTCTCCCGTAAGTCTGACAAATAGATTGCTGCCCGTATTCCTCTTTTATAGGTGAGAGTTAAGAAACTAGCCAAAGCCACATATTCATGGTGGTAGATGAGGGTGTGGACATAGCTTAATGCAACCTTGCAGTTATGACAGCGTATCCTCTCAGACCTTTGTTGAGTTTGGATTCTTGTTTTCAGGTTTATTTTATTGTGTTAGCAGCCAGATTGCTTCTTAAAAATTGCAACTGGTAATGTGTGATTGAGACCTTTCACTGGGCTCTGCTTTATGTCACATTACACATGAAGTATTCCTAGTTAATGGCCATCTTGAGTTCTATTTCTCTTTAATACAAGTGTAACGATAGAGAGGCTCACAGGGAGTGACATCATGCCCTGGTCAGAACACTTCCTGCATGAACCCCAAAGTAGAGCTTGCCTTATGTTCAAGCTCATGAGGACAATCGACATGAGAGGGAATTGTGGGGAGTAGTCTAATGCATCGGCAGTGCTGAAGGAGATAGGAAAGCCAGAAGAAAACTCTGCTGGGAACAAGAAGTTCAGGTCAGATGTCAAATGAAGGGCACTGCATTTTATCAGAGCAAGCACCAAGTGTGGCAGCACTGTGCAATGGTTAAGACGCAGCATAAAGTTTCACCACTCACAGATGTGTGAATTAGCCACTCTCTATCAGTGAATTCAGAATTAAAGTGTGGTGAGCAGTGACCAGAAGAAAGTGTTTATTACCCATGCTTTAGAGATCCTGTAGGCTTTTGTTGTGGAGATAGAAGTTAGGTAAGAAAGTATCTTTCTTGTTTTCTCCTCAGTCTATTATCACTAACTTGGTTTAGTTTGTAGAAGGGTTTAGAGTTCAGCCTTAAGAAAGTCCTGCTTCTCAGAGCAGCTGAGATGATGCCCTCTCCATGCTGCTCTCTCATTGGTGCTGAAAGCCCCCTTCTCACCCTCCTTCCTCCTTACTCTACTACTTGTTAATAATCATAGATTTCAAAGGATTTCCCTGCGGTGTCTCAAAGGCAAGGTGACATTTCCAGTACTTAGCTAAGTGACCATTCCAATCACCTTTTCTACAAATGAAAGTATTTTTCAAAGACCTGGATTGATATTTTTATTAAATGTTGAACTTAAAAGAACTAAGATACTTTTGAGACTACATGTAGTGCATTAAATCTTTCAATGTTAGTATTTCTAACTATCCCTTCTCAACCCATTTGTGTTTATGTGTGTCTGTCTGTCACTGCTGTCCAGGCTACATTCAGACACTTAGGCTCAAGCTCTCTGAATGCCTTCATTTCCCAAGTAGCTAGGTCTAAAGGTGGGTGTTGCTGCTACCTGCTCTCTAGCTGTGTTTAAAATAAGCAAACCTGCAAACAAAACAAAACATAATTAGAAACTTGATGTTCTATGGTCTGGCTCCCTCACCCCTGTTTTCTGTATTACTTTTTCAGTATTATTTTAATATAATGTCTAAAGATATTGCTCCTAAGAGGGCATCATTAGAAGAAAATTACCAGAGACTACATCTGGGATTAAGTTTATTTGACAGATACTGTTGGGTTCATTATTTGCTAAAATAATTTTTAAAAAAACAGAGTGTTTAACATAGAAGTCTTTGTTATAAGTAACATGTACACATTCTTTAAAGGTTTTGTCTGATTTGAGGTCAATAAATATTTCACTATAATTTCAGTGCTACTCAAAACTACAAGGAGCCATTCTTCCTACAGTATCCTGTTCATATCCACTTAACCACACATAGCAGCAGTTAGCCATCTTAAAGTATCATCATGGCTGTAATTTTGCTAGAACAACGAGTGGCTCATAAGTTTTTAATGTATATCTTAAGGTATTTATGTAGTTGCACATAATTCAAGTATATTTGGAAACTAATGTTGTATTAAGTTTTTCAGGCCCATTTGGGCCCAGTGGTTTGGACCTGCCTGCGGTGGCTTTTGTCCCCCAAAGAAATGAATCAGACACTTATATTAACTTCATTCTGTTTGGCCCATGTCTCATGCATATTACTAGCTAGCTCTTTCATATTAATTCAACCCATTTCTTTTAATCTATTTGCCACGTGTCCTGGCCCACAGCTCACCTGGATTCGTTACATGTTTCTTCTTCAGGGGTCGGATGGAGACTGGCTCACTCCACCCTCCTTCTACCTGTCTGTCCTCTGATTCTCCACCCACTTCTACGGTGCTCTACATAGGCCAAAACAGTCCTTTATTTACAGCATACAGAGAACATTCCACTACAAACTAACATTTCAGAGGTAGCTACATACATGAATGGAATTAAACATTAACCTGTTTTTGATAAAGGTTACTTATTGCACAAATTCTATTTGGTATTATAATAAAAAATCGGAGCCAGATTTTGGGGAAAAGCTGAGATATCAGAGAGATAGAGAAACAAACCACAGCCACTTCTCACCCAGCCAACTCCTCAAGCCTGTCTCCATGAAATCCTCCTACTCCAAACCTCTCTCTCCTCAGCCCACCAAGGAAGCCTCTGGGAAAGCTGAAAAGCTCCCTTCTCTCCCTCTGCCCAGCTATCTTACTTCCTTGTCCAACATTCCTAAAGCGAGGATTAAAGCTGTGGGTCACCACTCCCTGACCTTGCATAGACTCTGTGGGTGACTCTCTGTTATTCCAGGCTATTTTTATTAAATATATATCACCACGGTTACTAATATTATTTTTAAAGATTTTTTTTCTTACATCTATGTGTATTTTGCCTGCATGTATGTAGTATGTACATATGTATGTATGTATGTGTGTATGTATGTGTGCCATATGAGTGCCTGGTGTTCATGAAGAGGGAACTAGAATTATCAATGACTGTGAGCCACTGTGGTGGGGTCTGGAAACTGAGAACTCAGATCTCCTACAAGAGCAAGTGCTCTTAATTGTTGAGTCATCTCTCCAGCCCAATCCTTTAATAGAATTTTAATTCTAGCCAACAAGCCTCTAGTTAATTAAGGTTTTTTTTTTTTTTAAAAAAAATAAGGGAATAAAAAAAAAATCTCCAGTGGAAAGTGGCTTCAATGCAGCCAAGTGTCTCAGGCTCTTCTCTCTAAACCACTTATTAACCAGTATTCTGGGTTTGCCAGACAGCAAGCAAGTCAGTCCTTACCCTGGTCAGTTGGTGCCAACAGGTCTCCGCTGGCCCTATGCTGATAGACTTTAAGGATAGAAATAAGTTTCCTCTTAACTGATGCTCAGTTATGGAAAACAACAATGGTGATTCTTTATTGGAATTTTCAAATACAGAAACAGCAGTGTGGAAGAAAACATCACAGATGAAAGTGATTTATCAGAAAATGAGAAAATGAATGACTCTTTGCTCAGCTATTTTAAAAAGATGGACCTGAACTTAAAGCCAGAAAAAATAGAACATGTGGAGAGATCTTTCACAGAGGAAGCAAACGGAGTGTCTGTATATGCCGACTTCCTCCCCGCTCCTTTCAACACTCTGGACTTGCACAGATTTGCCCTCTCAAAATGTGAGAGCTGGAAGGCAGTAGTAGACCCTCCAGAAAGCTCCATTGAGCGGTTAATAATTCGTTTATTGGAACTGGAAAAATTACAGCATATGACCATACAGAAAGAGAAGCCAAGGCTACAAAGTACTTTCTGTAGCTCAATGTTTTCAATGGCAGAACGGCCTTCTTCCTCTAAAGCCATTGCACTAAAAGCCAGGCCTCCAAAGTTTCCTGACACACTGACTCTACAGCTCTCTAGCGTAGAGAAAAGTCGAGACAAGAGAAAAAACAATTCCTGCCCTGGCAAGCCGGAGCAAAATGTTTCCAAATGGACCTGTAGCACTGCTAGCAAATGTAAGTTGAACTCTAGACCGCTGTTAAAATGCTCATCCACTGTAAAACAGTGCGCTGCTGCTCACGATGACTTTAAGAATTCCAAAAGCTCCATTTTAAACCCTTGCCAGGAACACTCACCCAAGCCTGCTACTACTACCCAAGCAACTCAGCCTCTGGCTAAAGTGGTCTCAACAAGATGTCTCCCACCAAGATCCCCGGTGCCACTTTCTCCCATACCCTTGTCTTTTCCTGAAAATCTAAAGGAGGAAGTTAAGGCACCAAGGACCAAAAAGAAACTTCACCGAAAAAGCATACTACTGAATAGACCGTCTTACATTCAGAAACAAAACTGCTTATCACCTTCACTTATAGCCAGGGGCAAGTGCTCACCCACTGATCAAAAATAACCTCCATACATCTCAATGTGAGTAAATCTATTCCATGAAACCCAGCAAAAATATGGTTCACTGTTGAGAAACAGGTATTAGAAATAAAAACCACCTCATATGGGGTTGAACTTCAGATGTCACTGCTGACTATATACAGCCAAAGGCTTTCTCACTGACATATTCACAATCATTTGTATGTTGTGCTTCAAAGAAATGTCTCACTAAGTAAAGTAAATGTTTCACTGTTTTTTAGATTGTTTTCCAATATGATTCCATCATCAATAAATGGTATAGTTAACTTACTTTGTTGTAGTTACTGTCTTACTCTGATATACACAGGCAAGAGTTGCCATTCCCTGGAGTGATTTTCTTAGTCCTTCCTGTAAGTATTACAGCTCTGAAGGGAAAGGCAGTTGGAAGCCAAAGAATACCACAAAGTCACACTGCACAACAAACCTCACATAAGAGATTTATTAGGAAAAAACACAGGAGGTGGCTGCCCCTGCTCAAGAGACAAGCATTCCAGAACTGAGCAGGAAACAGGCTTTATATAGGGTTTCTTGGGGGCAGAATTTTCTAGGGTGGTCTAAGATTTTATTGCCTGATTTTAGGGTAAGCTCAGAGATTGGGATTCTGTAGCCTAATCTTGAGCTGTTTACTCTGTAGAGTGGAGCTTTGCCACCTGCATCTCATTATGGCCTTTACAGTGCTCTATGAACAGAGCCTGGTTGTTGGAGGTCCTCAAAGGGAAGGCCTGGCCACTTTAGGGCCTCCAGTGGTTTAAATAATCAGAAAAGGGTGTGACTTTATCTTTAGAGTACTTTCTGTTGGCATTGGAGACCTTGAAGCAAGCTTGCTCTTCACCATCTGATTAATATTGAGGAGATGCAGGCCTCTAGCTCCATAGCTAGGGGTCAGTAAATCTATAATATCGGGTCTGGAGAGATGGCTCAGTGGTTAAGAGCACTGACTGCTCCTTCAGAGCACCTCAGTTCAATTCCCAGCACTCACATGGCAGTTCACAACTGTCTCTCACTCCACTTCCAGAGGATCCAAGGACCTTCACACAGACATATGCAAGCAAACCACCAATGCACATAAAATAAAAATAAATAAATAATCAGTCTATAATATCAACTGATTAAAAGTCTGGTTAGAAATCTTTTGGATCTGCTGTTGAAGAAATCTAAAGAAGTTTGTAAGATAGGGTGCAACCAGAAGAATTAAGGAAGGGAGAAGGGAGGTTAAGAAGGGCAGTATCCAGTTCCACATTGGATTGTCAAAGACCCACTGGGCAGAGACACTGAGCTGTTTCTTACATTTCTGGAGATCTGTCTGGAGTTGTCAGATCTTGTCTTCTTTTATTATACTGGTTGACCACAGAAGCAACATCTCTCCTTAAGGAAGAGACAAAGTCCACCTCTCTATGTTATTAGTATATCTAATCCTTATTAAACTTTGTAGCATTGTGTCAGCCAGTTGAGTCTATCTGGCCCTAGAGGGTAAGGATGGTCTGAGCCACCCACTGGAGATCCTGGATGAACTCAGAGGAAAACTGGTGGTGAATAGTTAGGAAAGTATTCAGTCCTCTGTTCCAGTGATGACACCATTGAGTATAACCAGGACTGCTAGAGAGGGTAGGACATGAACCACTCATTTGCCATGCTATGTCACTGCTGTAATCCTGTGATGGGAATTGGCCATGGCTCTTCGCTGGGTACCATTCCTAGTTTTGGAAAAAGAAACACCAGGGCATAAGTTCCAAATCACCCAAGGGTTGTAGGCAATGGCAAACTTGAGTGCTGCAGAAAATCAAGGCATTGGGCATAGAGGCTGCATAGTAGACTAAGGGTTATGGTATTATTGCATCCAGTGTGCCCACAAAGCATGTTCCTGAGAAGTTAAAGCAGTCTGTGATACCAAAGAGAGAAAGATGAGAGAGATTAGGGGTGGTAGTGGCATTTGGCTCAGAGCAGTTAGAGTGGTGATGTAAGACTCCAATAGTCCAGTGGGTGAGGCCATGAATGGTGGTTCTAAGTTTGATCTGGGAGGGACACACAGCCAGCATTCTCCAAAGTGGCCAGAGTGTTATTTGGTGGTTGTTAAGTGTAGGTTAACATCTGAATAACTAGGAGAACAGAGGCATGGGATTGGTGTCATCCAAGAGGGTAGACATTAGGGACTTAAGAACCTTTGATGAATGTTGGATCACATCTTCTATTTTTTTTTTCTATATCAAGATGTTGGGAGAGTGGGGTGTATACTCTTTGTGTGTTTACTGAATGCCTGTTGAGCAGGTCATAACAGTTTGCCAGAGTCTCAGGGATCTTGAATGTAGAGGTGGAATGATCACTCCTGTATGTAAAAATTGGTGGGGGAGGATGGTTCAGATTTGTTCCTTGGTATTTGCAAGACCCATATGGGCAACCACAATAAGTTTCTGCCTATGTTTACAGTGACCTTCCTTTCGGTCATAGAGAAATATGCATTGGGGGTAAGCCCTGGTGAAGAAATGGATAAGGGAGTTACAGGGAACTGAATTAGCCTTTGACAGCCTCATTAATCTTCTAGCTCTTAGGATGGGCTGCTGGTTAGAGGTAGGGATCTTTCAGATGATAAACATCCATACATAAGAGCTGCCCCAGATGGGTATAGATAGGAAGAAATAGAAGAGAAAGCAAATTTATATATAAAACATTTTGGATCATTTGTGCAGTTGTGAAGTTGTTATAATTTGGGAGAATTTGAAAATCAAATGTCCATTTTTGGCCATTGAGATGTACCAATAGGCCATTTATAGTATGAAGTGGGGCTTTAGTAAAATCTCTGAGTCTGTGGAGTTAGAGAGAAAGGGTCAGAAAATGAACTCCAACAAGGGAGTTTTATAAGCTCCAGATGGGAGCTGAAAGAAAAGAAAGAAACCCAGGAGGGCATAGAGAAGCTATGACTTCCAGGAGGGAGCTGAGGGACAAGGGGGCAGGGCTGAAGGGACCCAGAACGGCTTCAGGAAGCTGTGGGACTTAGCAGGTAGCTCCTGGCAGGGAGCAGGCAGGGAGAGTTCCAATACAGGGAGAGGAGTAAGTGTCATAGTCACTAGAAAAGTTGCATACATGGTGGGCCCTGGAGGGCGTAGCAGGCTCCAGAAACCAGAGAGAGGACACTTACCAAGCAGGCAAGGAAGATGGCTGCTTAGAGCAGATAGAGGGAAGCAGCAACTGAAGAGGTCAGAGGTCGACTCTAGAATTTGGAATCAAATGTGGTGGGTGGGAGAAGCCAGTAGAATCATGATCTTTCCACACCTTAGGAGAGTGAGGTCAGTGGCTGGGTCAGACCAGAATCTTGGTTTGGAATGGCCAAGTTCCTCTGCTAGTTGAAAGGCACAGGTAAGAGCTATTAGTCTGGCCTGTTGAATACTGTTCAGCTGGTAGGGCCCACTAAAGCTTACAAAAAGGCCGAGTAATGGAATCAAGAGCCACTTCTTACAAGGAGTGGGTGAGAAGAAAAGAAATCCAAAACACTAAGAAACCAACCATCCCAGGAAGGATATAGTTTTGTCCCTGCTGATAGGAATTGTTTCCTAACTAGGATAATGGCTTTGGAAACTGGAGTAATAACTAGTTCCAAATAGGTAATCTGGGGGCTGGACAGACCTGAAAAGGTGAGACCCTATATCCCCTGGCCAAACAGTTTACTAGAGGAGTCAGCCTGGCTAATTTGTAGGGAAGGGCTACAGAGGAGAAGGTCATCTACATAGTGTATAGCTTAGATTTAGGAAGAGACAAAAGAGAGTAAGTTAGAGGCCAAAGCCTAGCCATAAGAGGTGTGGACTGTCCCAGAACCCCTGGGATAGGACAGTCTAGTGAGTTAGGAAGAAAGATGGGTGTCTATGTCAGTCTAAGAAAAAGGCAACAATATTTTGTGACTGAGAATCAAGAAGAATGAAAAGCACCCTGGGGGTCTAAAATAGGCCTAAGGCAGAGGTCTCCAAGGGGATGTTAGGAAGGAGAATAGAGGGGCTAGGCACTATGGGATGGAGAAGAACCATTGCAGAGTTAATAAGTCAGAAATCCTGAACCAAATGGTAGGCTCTTTTGTTTTGTTTTGTTTTTAGCTGAGTTAAAGTGTGGTGTGTGTGTGGACTGTAAAAAGCCTTTTCTCATGGGGTCTGAAATAAGAGTCTTAAGTCCTCTGAGACTTCGGAGAAAGTCAAGGTATTTAGTCCGGGTGGGATGTAAGGCGAATGATGTTTGGCTATGGAGGGGTTTTTGGTGTCTCACAACTAGGGATCCAGCTGGGAGGCTGGTAAGGAAAAAGGTGTGTCCGATTGAGTGGTTTGGAAAAGGGAGAGGGGAACAGCTGGTGTCTTGGCGTCAAGCAGACGGGAGAAGCAAAAGAAATAGAGGCTCCTGCTTTAGTTAGAAGGCCTGGTTCCGGCAAGGAGACAGGGCAGTTTGACATCACTAAGAAGAAGTTGGTAAAGAAAACACCCCTAGGGCTGGAGAGATGGTTCAGTCGTTAAGAGCACCTATTGTTCTTCCAAAGGTCCTGAGTTCAATTTCCAGCAATCACATGGTGGCTCACAACCACCTATCTTGAGATCTGGTGCCCTCTTCTGGCACACAGGCATAGTGGAGGCAGAATGTTGTATACATAATGAATAAAATCTTAAAAAGAAAGAAGAAAAGAAAGCACCCCTAAAGATAACAGCTAAGTGGTGGGCTTGGTGTAGCTGGTAAGGCTAACCCCTACTCCAATAATAGGTGAATGAGATTCTCCCCCACCCCCCGCAAAGTGGTCTCAGTGTCCAGAAAGGTGATGTATCACCCTGATACTGTGATGACTATCTGAGGCTCCTGTCAGAAAAGCCAGTGGTCAGGCCAAGGGAGCCCAGACCCCCTCAGTCATCCATGACCAGACCTAGGTTGGCTGGAGGGCAACCTGGGCTTGATGCCCTCATGTTACAAGGGACACGGTAGCAGTTAATAACCCAGTGTTCTTCTTGATGACACACTTGACATGGACTGGGTGGTTTGTGAGGATTTGGGCAGACCTGGGCCCTGTGACTCTCCACTTGAAGCAGAGATTCTGAGGCCCTTGGGCTTTAGGAGGCAAGGGAGCCTGGGCAGTTGCTATGGCCAGCTTAAAGGCTTTAGCCAACAGAAGATATTTTTGTTTTCAGAATTTCTTTGCATGCTACATCTTAAAGGCCACTGCTAAGATCTCTGCTTATGGAATTAGGAGCCCCCTCTCTAGACATTTAAGTTTGGCCCTAATATCAAGGAAATTCTGAAGAAGCAGCACTTTAAGGGCAGGCTCACAGAGACAGGCATGGAGGCAGGTTGTCTGGACTTGACCTGCAAGAGGGTCCCTTGGGAGCGTAGCAGGACTAAGGGCTGCTGGAAGGCTGAAAGAAGGCACCAGAGAGGGTTGATTTGGGTGGCCTGTCACTGAGGAGGGAGAAAGGGAACCAACTGTGGGTCGAGGCCAATGAGGAGGCTGGTTCATTAGCATGATTGAAAATAGTGGAGGAATCATATAGTTTGGGCTTCATAGTTAGCTGTTTTTTTTTCCCCTTGGTAGACTTATACCATGGTCACTTTTGACCAAGATGGGAGTGAAGTCACATGGCAAAATCCATCCTTTTCAACCACTGCAAAGATGGCTGTCAGTCATATGGCTGCCCCCATCCCGATGGGGGAACAGCAGCTAATGTGCCGGCAGCATGCCACATGTGTCCTTTAAGATTACCTATGTGTAGATTTTTAACTATCATCCTGGTGTTGTAAATTTTAAGTTATTACTTCTTGTTATAAATTTTAATCAACCTAGTAGGCTTACAAATGTTCAGGTACAGAAAGTTTACACAAGAGTCTTACAAATCTTGAGATAAGAATTATACCCTAGCAAAAATTAAGAGTTAAACCAAAACCAAGAATATGAGCAGCAACAGGGCCCACTGGGAAAAGTCTGTCCCTTTGTTTTGCTTTTCTCTCCTTGCTCTGTCACACAGCAGGTGGGTCTCCTGATAAGGGGCAGTGATTTTGAAGGAAACCTTTAAACAAGCACACTCAGATCTAGAGGAAGAGAAGCCATATCCCAGTTCCAGAGCCAGATTTTAATTGAAGTGGGACAGCATAAAACAAGTCTAATACCACTCATACCTAAAAGATACCCAAATCCCTGTAAAACTGATTCCAGCAAGCCAAGCACAAAGAAGGCTTATAGACAGGGGATGCTGCAGGAGGGAGGTGAGAAATGCACCAGCCAGCGAGGAGTAAGAAATAGGTGCTGGGTATGTGCAAGCTGCAGCTGGCCTACTCCTTAGTCAAGCTCATGGCTTTCTCTTTGCAACAAACTTACAGATCCATCAATGGTAACTTATAAGACAAACGTTTAAACTGTGGACGGGGAGTGGGTTCAACCAGACAAAACTAAACAGGAATGTGGAATGGAGTAAGACAAAGCTTGAACTTTGATTCCTTGAAGCATTTGTAAAGGTCTAAATAATACTGGAATTTATAGTGCCATAACCAGCCATTTGGATTGGTTATCTAAGGGAAATTGAGGGCATATTTGATTGCAAAGGTGAACAAGGTTAAGGTTCTTCAGGTCAGGTACCAGGTATAGAGAGGCTAGAGGTTTTCTAAAAGGCATCTCGAGGGGGGATGAAAGTGTATAAAAGAAACCATTCCCATGGATGGGGAGAGGGTGAGCAGGGAAAACGGCACTGCAGCCTGTAGTCACGATGTCCCCAGAACTCACAGAGGACCAAGCCATTTAGTGAGTCATCACTGCATTCAATGAGGGTCAGAGCTAATAGCCCAGCAGCCGGGAGACTCAGTGCCTGGTACCAGCACACTTTGGATGAGGCCTGAAGGCTGGCCAGAAGTTGACAAAAAAGTCTATCTCAGGAACGAGGTCTCATTCATGGGGAAGAGATTGGGGAATGGAGTCAGAAAAGCCACAGGGGCCTACAGGAGCTGTGGGATTACAGGCAGCTCCAAAGGGAAGGCTGAAGACGACGGCCGGAAGGGGCACAATAGCCGGACTGGGCCTAAAGGAACTACAGGATTGCAGCTCCAAGGTGGAGGAGATGGGGCAGGCAGGCGAGCAGGGCCAGCCTTATACTTGAAGATCTTGGTTTAGGGTACCTTGGCCTCCAAGGGTACCGAAGGGGCACCAGACCTCAACTGTCAATTCTTTGGATTCAGGGAAGCATTTAGACCTACCAAAGGGGAAAGTTACCTAATTGCTGCTGGTGGACAGGGTGCCAAGTGATGGGTGAACCAGGTGAGTGTTGCAGGTGGACTGGACATGAGGGACCATCTCCAGACCATGGAGGGGAGGACAGGCACCAAGAGAGCCTAGCCAAGTCACAGCATCAATGGGTTACAGCTCTGAAGGGAAGGGTATCCTGGCAGTCAGAAAGAAGCCAAAGAATACCAGTCACAACATACAACCCCACATGAAATTTATTGGGAAAAACACAGGTGGATGGCTGCCTCTGCTTGAGAAGCATCCCAGAACTGAGCAGGAAGCAGGCTTTATAATAAGGTTTCGTGGGGCAGAGCTTTCTAGGGTGGCCTGATCTCGGGGCAAGCTCAGGGATTGGTGGGATTTCAACCTTCACTTGGTTGCCTGCATCTGGAGGGGATGGATCCAGGCAGGCCTTGAGGGGCTTTTCCTACCTCAGCACTTCTCCCTCATCTCCACAACACTATCATTCTAGCCTTTCAGCATTTGTTTGGCTCTATAGAGCTGTTATTTGAGGCCGAGATGGCCTGATAATTTCAGTTTGATCCCTGAGACCCCCATTTTGAAGCCGAGAACCTGGAAATGCTCTGATTCCACATGTGCATTCCAATACAGGCATACAAAAAACAGTAATGACAGAAGTCACTTTGCTTAGTCAATGTGCCAAATTCACAGGTGTAGTGGTCCAGGATGTTGACACTGATCCTACCCCTGGATGCAGTGCGGCCTGCAGGTCATATATTGGACTTGCTTGCTTAAACTTCTCATTTTCCTAGCCCTTCTGTCATAGACAAAAACATACAGTCACTTTTCTTTCAAGCCCATGTTCAGGCTTAAGTGTGAAATAATCTTTTTACCTAGACCAAATAGCTTTAAAATGATGCGGGAAAATTAAAAACCAGAGCAACCAAATATGCCACACTGCTAGGATTCTCTGAGTCTGGATGCTTGTATTAGGTCTGATAGAAACTAAACAGCTAGCTAAAACTTAACTCATGAACTGGCAAGAGACTGAGTTTGGTGACATTCATTGCATTTCAGAATAAGGAAAACAAGCAGAGTCTTGGCTGCAGCTGCAAGCTTCCTTCCTCATGGACAATTTTGGGGAGTGGGATCCATGAAGGTGTTTAATAACGAAAGAAATTTGAGAGATGTAAACATTTAATGTCAAATCATACTGCATCAAGGTCAGTATCTGTGAAGAGGGGTATGGTGAGCTTTGGTTTAAATAGATGTTTGAGGAGTTCCAGTTAATTTTTCTAAACAATTAAAAAGTAATACATAACTAGAACTTCAGATACCACCAAAGATACCAAATGAAGTAAGAGGCATACCTCACCTACCACTGCTATATGTACATATAGCTCTTATTTCTTTGTATATTATTTTCCTAAATAATTAAAGGAACTGGAAAGTTAGCTGATGCTTGTTTCTTATTTACCATTAGTCAAGGAGTAAGGTTCAAATAGTTTTCATCAACACAGGCCACAGGTCACAGAAAGCATGTCTAGTTTTTAGGTTAATGTCAAAGATTTTCTGGAACAATACAAACACAAAATTAGTAAATGAGATTTACCCAAAACCTCTGTGCTTAGATTTACAGTCTAATGCTTTACTCGGCCATCTTACCTATGATAATTAACCGTTGACTATTTTCAACTAATCACAAAGACATCGGAACCTTATATCTTATCTTTGGGGCTTGAGCAGGGAGAGTAGGAACTGCCCTCAGCATCCTTATCCAAGCCGAACTAGGGCAATCAGGGGCCCTAATAGGAGATGACCAAATTTACAATGTAGTGGTGACTGCCCACGCATTCGTGATAATTTTCTTCAGTTATGCCCATAATGATCGGGGGCTGACTGTCACAGTCAATCTCATTATTCAAAGATACTTAGTAACAGTCCTTTATAGAATGAAAAATAAAACATATTTTCACTTACTCCATATGGCTCCCATTCATCTTTACTCTTCCTTTTATTAGTCCTGAACCTTTAGTAACTAATGCCTATATTCATTACCTTTAGTTACCTGGCCTTCACCCCTCACTTTTAGGTTCATAATATAACCTGGATGAGATCTTTAGGAATCAACATGGCTGCTTTATTTACTATCTCATTTTGGTATTTATTATGAAATTGACAAATGAATTTTCCTCCAACCTTGGTACCAGAATAGCAACAGCTCATTTTGAGAAACTGAACCCCAATTTTATGAAATTACAGCTTTAAAACTTAGTTCATCTCCCTACTTCACTTTTAGATCCTACCTGCAAAAAGGGTAGTAGCACATTATAAGGCTAGGGTGAGCGGAAAGTTTGGTAGGAGAGGGATGGGGACAATGACAGGATGACTTACTCAAAAGGTAAAGTTCCTCACTGCTGGAGGAAACTGTCAAAAGATGTATGTGGCTACCTTTCAGGTTTGCCAGAAGCCAACTTCTGCCATATTTTTGATGGGTTTAAAAACACAACTCAATACAAAGTAAGCCTGCTCAAGAAAATCTAATTAATATGGTTTGCTTTTAAGTCCTGATGCTTAGTTTTCTGCACTTTAGATTTTCTCAGTATTTCACCAGATACATATTAAAGGACTTTGGGCTCCTGGCATACCAACTCAAACATGATGCACAGCTCTTTTCAGATCAAACATTAAGCAAATAACTGAAGTGGCTATGTAGCTTCAATCCCCTGCCAGCCCAAGCAGAAAATTACAACAGGGCCCTTACAAAACCCCTCAGAGCCTCTGCTGCTGGACCTGTTCAGTAGTGAGACCCAACCAGGCTAGGTTCAACTCTACCTGCCACTGAGCCAATTGACCCAGCTAAATTCAAGACACTGTCCCTCAATTTCCAATCCTGCTTTGCAAGCACTACAAGCTCATTCTTTTATGTCCCTTGTTTTGTTTGTTTGTTTGTTTTTTAAATGTTTTTTTTTCTTTTAACACTTTTATTTATTTATTTGCCTTGGTGTTTGCCTGGAACTGGAACTACAGACAGTTGTGAGCTGCCATGTGGGTGCTGGGAATCGAACCCGGGCCCTCTGGAAGAGCAGACGGTGCTCTTAACTGCTGAGCCATCTCTCTCCAGCCCCATGTCCCTTGTTTTTAAGAGCTATAAAAAGTTCCTTAAGTGAGTGAGCAGAACTGAGGGGAAAAAAGTCCAATAGGTCTGGCTAGTGTTCACACTGCAATGAGCCACAGGATGAAACTAAGAGAAAACCAGAGAAGCACCATGAATACAACACGGGTATTCTGTACCTAATGCTCTGAAAACATTTTGATGTTTGCGAGTAAAAGCAATAGCCTATTTTCCAAGCCTATAGGTTTTAGGTTGGGCATTCCCCTCCATACCTTCCTATAATTGTGATCCACAGGATACATTTAAGAACTCTGTGTATATGATTTTATGTGTGCACACACATGTGAAGGTCAAAATCTGATGTTGGGTTACCTCCTATGTTTTACTTTATTTCTGAGGCAGTGTCTGATTCTGTAAGACAGTCTGGCCATCAAGTCCAGAATATCCATCCCATTTCTGCCCTCGCAGCACTGAGTTACAGAAACCACAGCACTCAGCTTTTATATGGGTGCTGGGAATGTGAACTCAGGTGCTCATGCTTGCAAGGCACATACTACTGACCGAGCCATTTTCCTAGGCTCCTCTTCTGAGAGTTTGTTAGGTAAAGATTCCCATTTAACTATAATGAACAAGTCCTTAGTCACATCAGGTAAGAAATGGTGTCTATAAAGAAAATGCCAGTCGACAAAATGGTAACAAAAGGCACACTTTATTAAGCTTCCTATTAAGTTGTTGGGGATCACTTGCTGCTACAATGCAAGTTACAACTCAAATGGTACCATGGATAATTAGGACACACATCAAGCATTTTCTGAGAGCAGCTTCTGTATCTTGATCACTAAGTAGAGTGGTTCTTCAGAAGAACAGTCCCTTACCCTATATACAGAAGAAGAGAAGGTAAGGATGCCACAGTGGTATCTAATGCAACCAACAAAACAAAACACATTTTATAGTCAATTTTATATACAGTACTAACATGTAAAAATTACAAATGAATTTGCAGTGAACATTTGTATAAGAACATTACATGTAGGAAAATAAATTCATGTTGAATATATATTATGGCCACAGAACAATACTAATAAAACATTACATATAGAGCCCAACTGCTAATGTGTCATAAAGAGAAAATATACTATATAATCACATCTTACTATATAACCTCATCCTCAAAATAAACACATATTCCCTAAATGCTTAACCTAAATTTTAATACATATAATTCCTCTCATTTCATATTCTATTTCTATCTATGCAGGTATAGCAGACCAGTAGAAATGTAAACCTGAGGCCAAAATGAGAATACTACATTTCACTAAATCTGTTACACACAATAAATATGTATATTTTCAAAAATTTGTCCTGAGGATTTATACTCATTAGGAAAAAAAGGTGATAACTGCAATGGCAAGATATAAATCACATTATTATTTTAAACAAAAAAGCTGAGAAAGCAGCCACTGGGAATGAAGAAACAGAATGCTGTTAATCAGGACTTCAGTGTAAATACAAATCCTGAGAGGTTGCTGTTTATAACAATATGGTGCTCCTGTTCAGAACTGCCAAGCTCCCTCATTTCTGATGGTTCCTAAGAACAAAGCATGCCAAGAGACCTCAAATCTATAATGGATGCTTCCTGACTGTCTTTGCCTTCTCTAACCTTAGATGATCACATGTCTCAGAGTTATGCTTAAGAGTTTTCTGAACACTCTTCAAGGTGTGTGCATGTATCTTGGTATTCTTTATTTCCTAAAAAGAACAAAATTTGGCTTTAACATTTTTCTAAAAAAGACAAAATAGTTTTGTGAACCTCAAGTCTAATAATCACTTGTCATTTTCCCATAAAGTATGAAAGCCTAAAGTTCACGACAATTTTATGTGAAAATTATTCAGCTGTTTAGAAACATGAACACAAGTTTGATAAATAGGATCATTTGCCAAATGACCTCAACTTAACTAACAGAAGTCCTATACAACTCCAAACTTCCATCTCAGCAAGGTTACCACACCAAGTAGAGTAAGTGTAACGCAGTTTACAGAGTTCCTTTGGGAAAAGTGATAGTACAGTAGCATCCTTCTTGTCCCCTCCCCACAATGTCTGCTATTACCATTTAAGTTTTGGTATTAAAAAGCTGGTCATGGAGGTAGTAAAGGAGTCAATCAGCTTATTAAAATCTTAGAGTACTCATACAATTTAGATACCTGCTTACAGCTAAAGAATTAATTAAAAAGATAGGCTCATTTAGACCAGGTAGGCCTTGAACTCCAAATCCTTCTGCCTCCATTTCCCCAGTGCTGAGATTTCAGGTGTGGCTACCACACAATCTGAAGTTACTTTCAAAAGTACTAAGTTGGCAGCTACTGTTTCATAGTGATCTTTAAGACCCAATTCTGACAGCCATGAAATGTGGGCTTTTTTTGAGGAAGGGTGTAGCTGCAGCCAATGTGACTACACAGACAATTTACAGATGAGCACACAGCACTACTACTCTAAGTACCACAGCAATGGACCCCAAAATATAATGCTGAAACTAAAAGTTAAACACACACTAATGAGAATTGAAAAAATCTTTTATGGGACAGAAACCTTGGCTCATGTCTTCTGGCTGTCGTCATCGTCCACTGAGCTGCACCTAAAACACAAAGAACAAGTAACAAGCAACTTTGTTTTTTTTTTTTTTTTTAAAGAGCAGGCAACAGCTTTGAAGGCATAAGATGAATTGTTTCTAGTGGAATTTAACTTATTAAATAACTATAAAACAAAGCCATGAGTACCACCAGAGGCAAAGCATTAACTACAAAAGACCTGAATATGCAGCATACTAGCACCAAAGTAAAAAAAAAACATGGTGGGAAAAATCACTATTCGGATCATTAAGTGGTGGCTGCACTTGTGATGCCTTATTTAAAAGGCCTCACTCTACCTGCAGATGAAAATCACCTTGTATTTATTTTAGTAAGTCTAACCATGAAGAGTCGGGGTGTAGGTTCATAGGTGGCTTATTATCTCATCTATCACCTTCCTGGCTGTGTAGTTCATTTCATGTCTTTAAATGGAGCACAACCCACCAGGAGAATGCTGCTACTCTGATTTCCATTCTTGAATGCACCAAAATGTGCATGCTTGTTGTAATTAGGTGCCTGGGTGAATAAAAAAATCCCATTTATAATGTAAAAATATTATTAAAACCCCCCAAATTTTATTGTTCTCCATAATCCTCAGGGAGACAAGCAGTAAGTTTACCCACTCCCAAACAGAAAAGATTATATAATATTTTGAAAATTCTCTTCTACCATATTAAAAATACAAATTCCTTTGTGTTGTAAAACCAAGCTGATTTACATGATTTTCTTTTAAACTGTTGCTAAATGTTTATCTACACATGCTGTCAGAAATAACCTTGTTAAGAAGGTGAAGCTGGTGTCTCAGCAAATCAGACCCCTTGGAGAAGGCGTCGAATGGCCTGTGCCCCGTTTCCTTTTTCTCTTTCCGCACCATCAAAAGGAAAAGTGAGAAAATAGCAGAAACATTAGTTAAATCCTGAGTTATACCCCATAACCTACAGGAATAACCTCACTACACTGAAAGCTGACAAAATTTGTAGGACTTTTTATCTGGATGGAATAATTAATACCCTAACTATTAAGAAAAATTTAAAAATTAGGCTAGATTGAGTCATATCTTTAGCAGGTAATACTTTCAGGAGAAAAAAGACTGTTTTTTAACTATTTAGTTTACCTGATTTACCAGCACTGAAGACAAAAATTCTTTTAAAAATTGGTACAAATGCCTTGTTCACAAAAGACTTTATTATCTAGTGATGCATACTGAGCACATACAGAAATCTGCATGGTCCACTTCCCATGCAGGAGAACAATGTTCACTTTACAGTAAGTGAGTGTCAACTGTTTATGCAATAGACAACACTTTAAAGTCACATTTTAAAGAAAAGCTTCATTTACAAAAGAAATAAAAGGTAAAGAAGCAATTACCGCTTTTAAAAAGCAGCTGCTTTGTTCAAGAGTGGAAGGTTTATGCCTGTATTGAAAGACAACATGATCACAAATAATGCAAACAATGAACAAATGAAAAACTCTTTTACCATAAAGCAATACACTTTCAAAATGACATACAAATAGTTAAAAATCTCATTATGTTGTCTATCTTTTAAATATGAGGACTTTCAGAAGTAGACCTCAACATTTTAATTAGTAAATGAAAACTATGCAGTTTCTATGTCACTAAGAACTGTATTTAACAAAATGTATATAAAGTCTATAGCAAGTTGATTTAAAAAAAAAAGTAAAGTTAATAAGAAACAGTACACTGAAGGCGCTCTATCCATCAAGCGCGTATGCTTCAAATTTTAAATGTGATGAACAGAACAGAAACTGTAACTATGCCACAGTTGCGATGCCAAAAAATAAAACAAGATCAGTTATCACACATGCAGGAAATTCTGCCACAAAGCTATCCCTCATTTTCAATTATTCCAATAAAGTAACATCTTAAAACACTGGTGATGTTGATGGTTTAGCTTACCTTCAGTGTACTGAATGCTGTACACAACCTGCTTTAAAAGAGGAGACATCCCTGCAGGCAGGCTCAAGAAGGAACAGACCCCTTCGGCACTGACTACACCAAGGGCATGCTGCTGTGGCCTGCACACACACACCTAGGAAAACGTGAATATAAACAGCATTTATGCTGGCCATTGGATCTGAAGACCAAAATGAAGCCAAGTCTGCTAAAAACAAATCAACCACCCAGCACTGCTACTCATAACAACAGGTGCTTTTGTCTTTTATGTGAACTGCAACCATATACATTAGCACTGTAATTTTGTGCAGTCTTGGCAATTAAAACATTTCTACAGTGAAATTTCACATAAGACACAAAACAGATTAACTAACATTTCTAAAAGAAATATCACCCTTGGTGTTAATTCAAATATATCATGCTTCCTCAAATTTGCTGCAGAAATATTTATAAGTTTATATACATTAATAATAAACTGCTGTGAAATTTCTTCAGTCTTTGTATTTAATTACTCAAACCCTTGGAGTTTCTTCATCTCTTTTAAATTTTTTCCTGGATGAATGCATGCTGCAGGGCCTGGTTGATGCTAATTCGCTTAGCTGGGTCCAACATTAGGATCTGGTCCAACAAGTCCTTTAGCTGGTGTACTTTTTTACGTTGATCTTCAGGAAGTCGCTGGCACCCAATCAAGTCAGCCAACAGGTCCTTAGTTGGATTAATGGTGCTCATGACAGTAACTTTCTCCTAAAAATAATTTTTATAATGCATAGCTCTAAATAAGTTACATGTATATAAATGGAAATCAGACTTTTGTTTGTCTATCAAGATATAATTATATAAACATGAATACTTATGATGATTAATCAGTTTTTAATGTAGTTTTACCCTCCACAGCTTTTCAAAAAGAAATCAAGAGACTCAAATGGGAAAGACCTTAGATTAGCCTTGAAAACGCAGTGAGCATCTGCTGCCTGAATTGTGCTTTCTCTGGTTTTATCTTCAGTGGCAAAGGACAGTCTAAAGCAGGTCAATACCAGGACATGTTACTCAGTGCTCTCTGTCAAGGCTAGGGTTCAGAACTATGGATCAAAAATCAACAAAGTATTACTTCATCTGTACGTTTTAGAAAGGCTGATATGGAATGTGTATTTTAGCAATGCTGGATAAATGTGTTTAGGAGAGGAGTAACTCAGGATAGGATTCAGCTGATGAAAGTCTGTGAACAAAGGAGCCAAGGTCTGCCTGAACCAGTGTGCTTCTTGACCGAGACTGAACTCACAGAAAGAAAAAAAATGCTGAAGGCGGCAGAGTTTATGGGAAACTTGGCTTGTAACTCTGCACTCAAATGTCCTCCAACAGCAATACAGAAGACATATGGGAAGCCAGATCAAGGGATCTGAGCGAGAGGTGGCAAGGACCAAAATGTGGACTATTATGACCTCAGAGAAACGTTTTAAATCTCTTCACTGTTTTCATGGACTGATATGCTTTATTCAGGAATAACAAAAAGGAACTGCATATTCTGTCATTTTAAAAATAATCACAGCTCCATGCACCATAACAGAACTCAATTCATGGACAATAACAAATATAGTGTCAGGGATTTAGCACAAGTAGAGCACTTACCTAATAAATGTGAAACCCCATCTAAATCCCCACATTGAAAAGACAAAATACCAACAACCACTATGGCACACTTAAGCCAAACTTACCCTCTCTGTTACTTTATCAACTTCTATGTACATAAAGTTCAGATTTTGGTCAAAATGTTGGTCTTTGAATACACCTTTCCGAATCATCTACAAAATAGGGGGAGAAAAAGACCTTAAAACTACTACAAAGCAGCCTGGCACACTACCAACTCTATATAATAATTCACACAAACATTACTGGGGACAGAACCATGAATGCTAGGAAGTCTGCCACACTTAGCTACCTTCTTTTCTGACCATCACACTCCCTTACATGCTAACTAACTCATGTGCCGCTCTTCTCATTCTGTCTCTCACTCACTGTCTCTTGGTTGCAATTCTTTCTCATCAACAAGGGTGTCCTCTTCCCGTTACTGACCCTTTGATAGCTTTTGACTGATTAGAACCAATAATGGAACCCGAAACAAGGAGCCAAAGTGTCACAATAGGCACTTACCCACGTCCCTGACTTTTATTTTATAAGGTACAGTCTCCATGACAAAGTGTTCAGAGTCTCTTAAGTCTATAGGAGGGAGCTTATCCTACCTTATTTGGCATCTTTCCTTTGAGGTCCATGGCGAGCTTCAACATATGATTATTAGTTTTGCCAGGAAATAAGATTTTTCCAGTATAGAGTTCATATAAGGTGCAACCTACAGACCACATATCAATGCCGTAGTCATAGCTTTTACCTATAACTGAAAACAAAATGAAGGTTTTACTACATGAGGATAAGAATAAATGACTCCTTAACTTTTAGTTCCAGTAATGGGGCACTACCTTAGCTTGGACTATATCCACATCCATAATGTCTCAGTTTAGTTTCATGTTCTCTCCCACTAATTCTTAAGAGAGATAATTTAAAAACAAAAACAAAAAAAGCAAAATGCCAACAGGTTTAAAAATGGGGAGGAGAGGAACTTGAGGGACACGTACAGATGCCTTCCTTTTCTTTCTCCTTTCACCTTTGCTGGAGGTGCTAGTCAACCTCAACCCAGGCAACAGGAAGAGAGAGAAAACCAAAGGTCCCACACAATCCATAAACGTGATAATCAGACCTTGAACAATCAAGAGCAGTCTTCTAAAGTCGAGGTTTTCCACAACTGTTTTGCTACTCTTGCTCGACATGATCAAGACTCCTGTCACAACTACCTTCATTCCACCTGAGGAGGATGAACTTGCTATGGTTCCCTTCCTCATGAATGAACTCGTGCAGCTGCTGAAGTGCGATGGAAAACAGTGCTTAGACAGTACACACGCTGCATCCACCGCAGAGGATGGCCCAGGGACAGGAACGCACTAAGAAACTTACTGATCTCTGGAGCACGATAAAATCTACTGACAAGATAAGGCGTTATGTCATTATCTGCAACATGCGAAGCTGATCCAAAATCGCAAAGCTTTAAAATTGTTTTTGATTCATTAACCTGCAAAACATTGTAAAGAAATTCGATTCATGCCAAAAATAATTAGACAAATTAAAACTGTCTTTACAAATTTAATCTCAATACTGAGAACAAAAAATCACTCATTTAAAAATTCTTTTTCTATTATGCAAGTTCCTAATTATGAAAAAGTGCTCTTAAAATACTGTATTACAACTAGGAAGACTTTTTTGTCCAGAAGAGAAAACATGGGGGAATACTAGGTACATTTAATTTTACCTAATGGAGATGGGTAATAAGATTTAAAAACAAACACCTCATTTCATGGCAAAGCATCTCTAAACTTCCCTTGAATAGCTGAAGTCAAGTTACTCTCTAAAAGAGCATTAACATGCTTATTATTTTTAAAAAATGACTAAATCAACTACCAGTTGCCATAAAACTACAATGGCAGTGAAACTAAACACTAAAATGATCTTCATCTGGTTACCTTAAACTCTGCAGTCACTTTTAAGTCTGAAAAATATTAAATCCCTTCAGTATAAAGTATTAGTCAAGAAAATGTTAACCGTATGACAAAAATGATAAGCGTGAACCCTGTACTAATCATCTGTTCTTGTTTCCACATGCATAGTAACAGTGACCTCTGCTGAGGAAGGCTGGAGCTGCTCCTGTGACTGTGGACACTCAGGATCAGAAGCATGTTGAGGATTAACAAGTGAAGACAATTCATATTCCAGAGTCCCTTCCCCTCTTCAAAAGAGACACAAATTCCAAGTTGGGACTTGAATTGGCCTGCTATTCCCATCCCCATTACAATTAGTAGTTTAAACATCCCTAGTACTCTCTAGGGGAGGGAAAATTATCACAAAGCATAATTAGTGCAACAGACTGGACTGCCACTAGGACCCACAGAATTGAACTATAATAGTTTCTTCCCCATAGCCCAAGACAGAGACTCACAGCCTGAGTCTCTCCAGCTCAGGCTGGCCTGGAACTCACTTTTGTAGACCAGACTGGTCTTGAGCTCAAAGTCTGCCTGCCTCTGCCTCCAAATGCTGAGATTAAAGGCATGTGACAAAAATCCCAGCCAAACACAAATTATTTTAAACTATAACTCATTAACATAAATTTTCTTTATCTTGGAGACCAGCAGAAGGTTATCTTAAAATGGTAAACACTTTTTTATAAATAAACAGACAAAAAACAATCTAGCTACTGAAAAAAATTAACACCCAGAAAAACACATGGAACTATATATACCAGAGGAACTTCTGAGTTGGCTACCACGCATTTAATGGCAGCAGGGTGGGGCTTTTACCTGGGATTGGCTGCAGTGCAGGGTCCTCATGTATGCTAAGCATACACCACTACACTGCACCCTCAGCACCACTCTTTTTAGGTCCATTCCTGAGGAGTGCCTCATCACATCACCACACTGTGGCTAAAACCTGGATTGTTTGGAATAAATTCAGGTGTAGGTGTTGTCTGAGATTTTTTTTTCCTTTTCAAGAAGGGATATTTAGTTTGTAACTTTCTCTGAATATCTAAACTAATATTAAAAGGAAAAAAAGGTGCTAAAAAACAAAAAATGTGGGCACTGCCAGACATCTTTACCTGCTATAGTAATACGCAGGTACGTATTTTCTGTGTAACTGTCTTCTAAATTGCAGGTGTTTAGTATGCATGCTATATTTGACATATTTACACAATCTGAAGTAAAAAGTAAGTATAAAGTTGGCTACTCAGTTTTATAATCCACTTACATATACCTACCATTTCACCAATTTCTCAGCAATACACTTCTAAGTTATATTAGACACACAATATTATACAATAAAACACAAACCAAGTATCAAGGTGGAATGTGCATCATTATTATTGTAACAAGACTTATTTTAAGATAGATGGTATGTGTGTGCTTCAGTGGATAAAATGCTGGCTTTACATGTAAAAGGGTCAGAGATCAGATCCCAAGCACACACACAAAATGAGGCTGGTGGTGAATACCTGTATTGTCAGCACTAGATGGTGGACACAGGACACTCCCAGGGGCTCACTGGCTGGCTAACCTAGCTAATGGGTAAGCACCAGATTCAGTGAGAGAACGCTGCCTTGAAATAAATAAGATGTAGAACAACAGAGGAAAGACATTCCATGCTGACCTTTGGCCTCTACATGCTCACACATGGACACAGGCACTCTTATGCACATGTGTACATACTCAAACACCATATACATATATCACACAAAATAACTGTGAACTAAAAAAGTTCCAGGAGTCATTACTCTTTACGAGATCACAATTTTGGGGTATGATACTGGAGACTGAACCCAGAATCTCATGCAGCTGTGCAGCTGGGCAAGTACTCAACCACTGAGCTACAATATCTCCTTGCCCAGTCATAATCTCTTTAAGAATTTAGTCTGTCACAGCTCAAACATGATCCTAGTAAAGAAAACCTTACATTTGTGGCTTTTCCTCTGAGGCATTATCCTGTAAGTGATTAAAAAAAAAAAAAAAAGAAAAGAAAAAGCATGCAATCAAATACAGAAACAAAAACAAAAAAACTGGAGGTGATAAGACTAGAGAGATAGTCCAATTAAGAGCATTAATTGCACTTCAGAGGAGCCAGGGGTGGGGGTGGTGTTTGATTGCTAGAGCCCATATGATGGCCTACAACTGTCTAATCTGACACCTTCTGCCCTTTGTAGGCCCTGTAATCACCTAATGTGTACACACACACACACACACACACACACACACACACAACACCTATATTCAAAGTAAAATTTACAAGGGGAAAAAAAATGAGAGAATACACATGTTGTAGAACACTGGCAGATGATCAAGCAATGCACCAAGTTGTGAATATGCTTCAAACTATGACTACTGCAGAAGTGATGAAAGGAGTCAAGAAAGGGAAGGGTATGCTTGTGTTTTAATGCTATCCCCAGGAAGATGTGTCTCCAAATTTCAAAACCATCATAGACACTGTAAAATCTGCTTGTACTACAGCAGACATCACTAATAAGGGATCTCACTGTCACAACTTCAAAGAAAGGCCTTTCCTCTAAAATACCTAGCCTTACTGCTTGGGTTCCCAGAAGCCAACTTTAACAGGCAATAAAAATCAAAGTCAGGAACCAAGTGTGGTAGAAAGTACTTGTAATTCAGCAGATTCAGGAAGCTGAGAAAAAAATAGTTAAGTTTGAGGCTGTTAAAGAGTAAGATTGTAACTCAAAATATCAAGAAAAACCAAATAGGCATCTTTTAAATTGAACTTCAAATAGCTGCTCAGTAGAGAGCAATTTCTTTAGTGTTCACAAGATCAGAGCACATTTCAACACATCAACATTGCACAGCCTTCTTTAGCTATCCAAGGAAATTATTACTATCACTCTTGGAATCACTGCATACTATACATCTATTGATCAAATTTCCAAAAAGGGACAATTCATTTCCTCTTTCCTCATAGTTTTCTATGAAACTCATGGCTCAATGTCAAACAAAGATAAAATTTGGTAAAAAGTCAGTCATAATGGGCTACTAATACATAGAATTATACTTTAGTTATTTTGCAATATAACAATAGTCTTATTATTATTAGTTAGTAGGAAGAAATGTGGACACACACAAGGTGGCTTAGTTGTTTGACTTACCAAAATATTGTCGGGTTTGATATCTGCATGCAGGATATTGCATCTTTTGAGGAGTTTCAATGCCAGGAACAACTGTTGACTATAGGATCTTACAGCTTTAATATGAAGGCCAACATCCTTACCATATTTTTTTAATACCTCTCGCAAATTCATACTTGAGAGAAAACAAAAGAAAATGGGGTCAAAAATCAAATACAATAGGCAAAAATATTTTCAAGCATAAAGTAAGATCAAGTGAAAAATACAATTTGCATAATTGCTTAAGAATCCTTATCCCCAACGCTTGCTAAATTATTTAGCACTGCAATGAGAGAGTAACAATATATCCGTAATACAGCTTCCCAAGAAAGCTGGGTTTTCAAAATAAACAAACTACATACTAACTCCTACTCTTCTTGAGGAAGGCCTCCCTTGAAAACACAACTCAGAAGCCCTATTGCTAAAGGTAAAACTGGTATCCCTTCCCACCACTCCACTCTGTGCATCAAAGGCTGCTGACCTGCCACACAATACAGAAGTCAGTTCATGTTTTTACACACTGATGGTTTTTCAAGAAAATAAAGTTAACACAAAGAAGCAGCAGGAAAACCCTAAGCATTTACCCAGGATTAGGCTAGTAGGTAAACTACATGCTCACTTGACTGCTCAGGTTTTGACACTTTACCTGAGAGGCTCAAATACAAGACAGAGGTGCTGCTTATGGTAAAAATGCCTGAAGAGGCGCAGGCAATGAAACTTGTCATCAGGATCAGCATCATTAAGCTTTTTCAAGAACTCTAGTTCTTTTAAACCAGTCTTTTGCCTGCAATGAAAAAGAAAATTAGGGCACAATAAGAATTTAGCAGTAATATCTGTTAGACACAGCCCGATATGCCATCAGTAACACATATAACTGTTATTTTTAACTTATTAAAATTTTTTAAATTTTGTGGCTGGAAACCTGGCTCATGGTTAAGAGCACTAGCGCTCTTCCAGAGGACCTGGGTGCAATTCCCAGTACCCACAACTGTCTGGAATCCATCTCAAAGTGATGTGACATCCTCATAGACAAAAATGCAGGCAAAACAGCAATGTACATAAAATTATTGGGCATGTCTTACTATGACTTTGCTACAATCTGTCATAAGATACATCTTTTTCTTTTTTTTAACACTTTTATTTATTTATTTAATTATTTGCCTTGGTGTTTGCCTGGAACTGAAACTACAGACAGTTGTGAGCTGCCATGTGGGTGCTGGGAATCGAACCCGGGTCCTTTGGAAGAGCAGACGGTGCTCTTAACCGCTGAGCCATCTCTTCAGCCCCCATAAGATACATCTTCAGTGTCTACAGCACAGAAGGTCAGACCTTTGCAAACAAATGCATCTTTCTTTCAAAGTTCAGGATAATCAAAGACTTCAATAAAAATCTTTAAGACTTCTAACATTTGAAGGCCAGTAAAAAGCTGGATCTATGTGGTATAGATTTAAATATATGGGTATGGCAATTACTTATGCTTATAAAAGAAAAAAGTCAAGAGATGAAAGACAAAAATAATTCCTGTCAGCAGCTAAAGAATGATGAATCCATCATTTTGATTTGCTGGCTGCTGTATGCTCAATAACAATCAGCATACTTTTATTTCTTCCTTCTAGATTAAGGTTGTCATAGCAAAATATGGAATTAGGTTAAAGCAGAAGGAGATCTAAGGACATACAACTTCCCATGTAAATAAAACATGGCTGTAAATTAACGTCTATAGTCAAAAATCTCTTCTGAAGGCTTCATTTAAGACTCATGTTTGGGTGTTTTGTTGTTTTTGGTTCAGTTACTTACATGAGTTCATTGTTTCTGATGATCTTTACAGCCACTTCCTGATTGGCTCTTGCATTGTCCCTGGCACGTACAACATTGCTGAACACACCCTGCCCCGTGTAACCATACACATTATAACGCTTATCTAGGACTTCTCCAATGTTCACACCTAAAACCAAGATTAAAAATTAAGTCTGATTATAAAAACAAAATCAAGTCATCATTAACACATTGAAGTTACTTTAAAAATGGATCAAATCTCCACTGTTTCTAATACACAATGGAACACTAGAAACTGCCTTGGTCATTTTTTCAGAATGTGAAAGAAGCTGCCTGGTCCAATTTCAGATAATTCTAAAAGTTCTCACAGAACTATCAACTGCTGACAACTTTATAAATATGCTCTATGAAGTGTCTCCAGTTGTACAACTGCATGATGAATACTGTGTGACTGCACCTGAGTTCCTCTGTATGTTGCTCTCTTGACTTATAATGTAAAGATGGTCAAGTGATAGAACCTTCTCTCCTCTAGAGGATTCATTCATGGCTAAAAATATCTACACATGAATTTAGCCTTGCTTTAATATGCTTCTGGGGTGCTGACTGGAATATAACAGAAGTTCATATGCCATGACTGGCTGTATAACACTTTTCTACTCTGAGTTCAACAATGTATGATTACATTGATCAGTGTGCTGTTATGGAATTGCACAATAAATTTAAAAGTTGATGAGAAATGCAAACTTACGGTAATAGCCTTCTGCATCTGTCCAATTATCTCTGAGGTTGGGATTCTCTTTGAAATCTTTCCCGATGCCAGCAGCCCGGAGCCGAGCACTCTGAAATGAGGAAGGGAACAGGAGTGGCTACCAGGTGATGGCAAATGACTGCAAACATCCTTAATAACAAAAAAAAAAAAAAAAAAAAAAAAAAAAAAAAAAAAAAAAAAAAAAAAAAAAAAAAAAAAAAAAGGCAAAACTAACAATTCATTAGATCCATTTTCAAGATTTCCAAAAAGCTTTTGGGTATGACTAGGGCACTAAAAATGAAAATAAAAATTTTAAATCAGATCTGGTTTACTTTAGCTGGTAAGACTGGAGAAATCCCTACACACCAGTGTTAACTACCACATTAGCTACTATAAAATTTCATTTCTTTCTCTGCCTTCCTGTCCATGAAGACATTTATATCCTGACCACACAGGCATGAAATGCAGTAACAATATACTAGTTGTACTAAAATTGAGCCTTTGTGGAAAATTAAAAATAACATCTGTCCAGTATTTGTGAAGAACCCTATTCCATATTATACACAATGATACCCAGGAAGGTCCTGCAATAATGTTATTGTTTGGTTATTAAACACCTCCAAAGCACATTCCCAAGTCTTTGTGACAAAGGCTTTGATTTCCCAGACTGGCACTACTGGAAGGCAGTGAGATCTTTGAAAGAGCTAACACATAGTAAAAGTTCAAAAAAGATTTTGAGACTTCTAAATCCTCATTTTCTTCCTCTTCTTGACCATCAGATGAAGCAATTTTATGCCAACTGCTTCTGCCATGATGTGCTGCCTACTCATGAATCCAAAGCAGCATAGCCAACTGATTACAAATTGGAACCTAAATAAATCTTTTTTTCTTTATGTATTTCATTACAGTAAAAGAATGGGAACACAAGTATCACCTAAGCAAATGATGGGTGCTGATACTACAATGGGGACAATGTTCATTTCATCTTCTCTTAACTCATCCTCTTCTAGTATGCCCATTGTGGTCCATTGGATGCATAATAAATTAATAGGCCGATCATAATGACTTCAGACTCTCATACACTGTATATTCTACCTCATTTTTATGTTTCCTATTACAGTTATCCTGTCTACTTCTCCTTACTAAAGCCTTATATTTCTTATGTCCCTTTAAATATAAATGGCCCCAGACTTTCAGGTATATTTATAGTAAAAATTTTCAGAAAAAGGCACTGCTCTAAACATTACAGAAAAACAAGAACAAGAATAAAATTTAAAAAAAAAAAACAAAAAACAAAAAACAAAAACAATTACAAAAAACCCATAACTAGTAACTAAGGTCATTTAACCAATCCCTCATGGTGTCTAACATATGCATAAATTCCTATTCACGTGTTGAGGTGAAGTATGCACATACATGCACATAATTTACTACACATTTAGGCTTCTGGGGAGGTGTGCAACTCTGGTAAACCCCAATCCTTCTGTTGTGCATTTTTTAAAAATTCAGACTGAGTTTCGGCCTTGGGAAAAACAAAGCTAGTACACTTCAGTTTTGAGATAAAACTCACACAGCCTATTCAGATGTTTTCTTATGCTGTTAATGTGAACCTCATTTCTCTCTGTAACTGCTCATATGCATTAAACAGACTTTTCCCTAAATCACTAATTTAGGATTACTCACATCAAAATAAGCAGCAAACATATCATCAGATTCTGTAAACATATCAGGTGCCAAAAGCTTCTTCTGAGATGATCCTTAAATGAAATGTATTTTAATATTTGAGAAATAACAACAGAAATTAAAATCTAAGTCAACAGAAAAACGAGCAGTATTAATCAAACTTCTTTTGTCTCACATTGGCTTTCAATCAATAATTCAACTGAGAAGCAGCTCATTACACTTGATATAAAAATCTACTACAAGTACATGCCAGAAAGACTGATATCAACTTTTGCCATTGCCAGTTTAAATAAGTTCACAGCTACTACATAATAATTTTGGATTAAAATGAAGTTATCTTTAAAATCTTATTTAAATACTTCAAAGGGTTAATCTCTTTCTTCAGACAGAAACAGATCAGCATCCATCTGTTTAATTTGTCCCTAAAATATCTAACACCCATTTAGAAAACAATACAAGAAATAAGAAATACAATGGTTTTCAACAAGTAAACACATACCCAACTCACAGTAAGGGAAATGAAAATTAAAACTACCATCAGGTACAAGTGCTTATCATAGACAGTGGCTAAAATTCCAAAAGAAGACAATACTGTATTAATAAGACTGGCTAAGTACGTAGGTGTGGTTTATGGGATGGCAATATCACGTAATTTACAAGAAGGGAATCTGAAAACATACAGCAATAGCATACACAAATAACCCACTCCTGATCCAGGAATCATACTTACATTAATACTTAATTGAGAAATTAAAACAGAAACTAAAGCCTAAGTCAACATAAAAATCAATAGTATTAATAAAATTTTTTACTTCTTGCACACTGACTTTCTAGAAAACTATTCCAAAACTCTGTGGCTCCACACTGAAAACAATCTAATGTACAGTGTTATTTAGTATCCAATGAGCAGCCACAACTGGACATAATCCACACACATCTGTCACCTAACTGAATACAGACATCCTTGACAAGAAATGAGAAACAGTAGAGTCCTTGCCTTGCCAGGAACTGTAGCAGGGCATCACAGCTGCATGCACTGTGACCCTAATTCTGGGGAGACAAAGACAAGTGGACTCCATGGCCATACAGTTTGGGCTACTTAGCAAGTTCTAAGACCTATCCTGTCTCAAGAAAAGTTAAATGGGACCTGAGAAATAAAATCTGGGGTTGTCCCCTGGTCTGCACATGCAATCCTTCCCATATGCAGACACATATGTACACAAATAAGCTAAAAAGCACACTGTGGAGCATTACTTGAACACACAATTCCTACTCTCTTTTATTTCCCCTCAAATCTAGTCATTAGAAGGTTGGTTATACCCAGCTAAAACCACAAAGAAAAGCATTGTTAAGACACTCTAACTCACCATTATTCTGTTCAACTGTCATGAGATTATGCTTGGCTTTTACTGAGGCCTCAAATGTGTCAACATTCTCTCGCTCATATTCTTTTACATCAGCAGCCACACGCTCCAAGATGTCATCTGGGGAAGGAGATCGTGATCTCGTGCTGCTCTGGGGGCTGCTTGGCTCAGATGGCACAGATATATTGCTATCTTCAGCAAGATATTTATATTTCTGTAATAACAACAGATACAGTCTCATAAAATCAATTATCTAAATATATTACTTTTAAAGAGTTGCTGCATTAAGATCCTGGGAGCTATGCAAATATAAAGCAACATAGACATCCACACTTGGCTTGCATTAGGTGTACAATCCTAACAAAATTCCAAATTTCACAAACTCTAAAAAGTATTTCTGTTTGGTGGTAAAATCTGACCTGACCTGACCATATGAAATTCTATTTATCACTATTCTTTATCCTCTGGTATGACTACTCATGTATCACATTTTAGAAATATTAATGTGTTATTTACAAAATCTGTTTTAGATCCCTCAGATGGTTCTAAGTGACATGCACAGATGCACACCATATTACTGTTTTAACACTTAAAAATGTCTAAGTTTTGAGACCCATCTGGCAAGGGTTGCAGATAAAGGGCTGTGAACCTAGCCAAGAGCAAAACAGATTCAACCAAGTTTTCAGGATGATGGTTTAATAAAGACTTTACCAGAGGTGCCATTAAAAAAACTTCCAAGTTTTTCCTGCTTCCTCTGCAGTTAATTCTTTCTTTGGTTTCCTGCTTTACCATTTGTTACATGTGGGGAAGTGAGCTGCCATGGCTGTTCCTGCCTTTGTCCTTGAGAAGACACTTTATGAGGATTGTTGTCCCCAATGGCCCCAGTATCTGTACCTGGATTTTGTCTCAGGACAGCTAAGGCTATGTGGCTTACCTTTCAAAGCAGCAAATTTTATTATTCATGACTGCCGAGGAGGTTTATGTAGAAAGAACACCTTTCTCACTCATCTTTCATTTAAACCCCAGTTATGGGCTGGCAACTAAAGCTCAGTGGGTAAGTTAATCGCCACCAAACCTGGCAGCCCAAGTTCAAGCTTCAGAACCCACTGGAGGGACAGAAACAATTCCTTCCAAATTATCCATTATTGCTACTCTCATGTCACAATGCATGTACACACGTACACACATGCAAAAACAAATATTATAAACCTTGACATTATTTTTTTAGAAATTCAAGAGTTTTTTGTATAGTAACAGATCATTAATTTTGCTAAATGAACTTATAATTTATCCTATGCTATAAGAATTTTCATGTTTGTTAAAAAAGAATACTTTTAAATTCTCATGTTTTACATAAAAGTCTACATTATAATTCTATATAAAACAAAGAGCAACATGTCAGCTTTAATAACTAAAGAAATGTCACAGATATGTAAGCTCTTCTAGTGGCCTAGTTACAGTCACTACTCCCTTTCTTTGCTCATCTTAAAAACCTTTCTTCTTACTGAGTACTGAGCACTAGAAGCCACATCACATACCTGCACAATTGCCTGCCTCTGTATCCTCCTCTGTTCTATGAGAGCCTCTTCATCTTCTTCCTCTACATCAAAATCTTCAAGGCTTAGATAAACAAAAAACAAAAGGCTTTCTCATTTTCACAGATTCCAAAAATGTTAACTTGCTCATTTTTAAATTAAAGTTGGAGCCACATTCTAAGCCATCACTGCTGATCTAACTCTCAGCCATCTGATGGAAGCCTAGCAAACTTTACCCTCATCTTGTTCATGGCTGCAAAACTAGAAACAAGAGAGACCTCTAAATAAACTTAGAAGAGTTCTTTTCCTGCTCTGATCAGAAAGAAACCTGGAACAGGTAAGCTGTTATTTTTTTCTGGATCACAGAAAGCTCATGGAAGTCTCTGGTCTATTTCTTATCACAATAGTGTACTGTGCTACTACCTGCAAATCCAGGAAAAACTTAAAAAAAAAAATACATCTGCCAGATGGAGTTGGTACACAACTTTAATCCCAAAAGAAGCAGGCAGATCCCTAAGTTCCAGGCCATCCTGTTCTACAAAGTAAGTTCCAGGACAGCCAGGGCTACATTGAGAAACCTTGTCTCAAAAAACAAAACAAGAGCTAACATCTGAGTATTTCAGAAGAGCAATGAGGCTCAATGTCTAACACTATTCTGACTGTCCACCCACATGTTCTTCAAGGACCTACCCAATCTTTATGCCATCCTAAGGGCACTGCTGTCCTATCAGTGCTCAAGTGGCTGCTGAGTAGTCCATTACATTAACAAAAGGACTGTGATTTCATCAGGCTTTAGGGAGAACACTCTTCTCCTTCCCAACTTCCTCAGTCATAGAAGCAATTGGGACTTTTTAACCCAAGCACTACTGATTTGCAATGTAGAATTAGACAGTATATTGCAGGATATAGTATCTGTGGCTTATTAACACCAGGAGACAACCAAATGTGTTCAGACAAAAAACCAAATGGCTCCAAGGTGCTATTAAAAAATACTCAATCAACTACATTAGCTTTCATTTGGAGATAGTGCTTTTAGAAACTTACATTTTAAAAAATTTAAAAACTATCTCATTTTGACACTATCAACTAGCCCAACTGAAAAGCATGTAACATCCGACATAAACTGAAAAGTGTAAACTTTATATAGAAATGTCTTCCTCTAAACTGATCTGTTCTTTCTAATGAAAACAAGAGGAAGACTGAGTAAAATGATGGCCCAATATTCACCTCCATTTGGACAAAGCAGAACTCCTAAAATCAGAAAAGTGTTACCTATGCCATAAGGCTACCTAATAATCACAAAAGGTTAACTTTTAAATTCTACATGAAATTAGGGATTCAGTTATGTCACTAAGGTAGAAATTAAAGATCTCTAGTACATCAATTTTCCTATACTAGAAACATGAAATGGGCATAGTTCCATTCTTACTTATCATCAGATGAAGACTCTTGCTCAACTTTCATTCCTTCAGAGAGACTTCCTTTAAATTTATCTTCTTTTCCTTTGCTTCTGCTCCTTCTCCTATGACCACCCCGTGATCGAGACCTTCTTCTCAAGCGTGACCGGCTCCTTCGGCCCCTATCCCTATTTGAAGGGAAAAAAGGGAACACATAAATATGTATTGCAGTATCAATTAAAGTAAGCAAAGGACATGCTGTAGGAAGAACAATGGAAGACTTTAAACTCAATTTCTCCGCATACCCAAGTGTCTCTAAAGAAAGGTGCACAAGTGTGGTGGCACACCATAGAATTCCAGCACTTGAAAGGAAGCTGTGAGGACTAGGAATAGCAAGACCTGGAGTTATTAAGATATGTCTGTCTGTCTGTCTGTCTGTCTGTCTGTCTGTCTGTATGTATGCGTGCAACTAACTGGTACCTGCAGAGGCCTATGTATGTATGTATGTATGTATGTATGTATGTATGTATGTATGTATGTATGTATGTATGTATGTATGCGTGCAACTAACTGGTACCTGCAGAGGCCTGAAAACAGACAAGTGAGCCACTTGGCGGGTGCTGGGAACCAAGCCTAGATCCTCTGCCAGAGCAGCAAGTGCTCTTGAGGAATCTCTCTGGCCTTTCACTTAAAAATTTAAACCAAAACATAGTTAATAATACTTGTTAGATGAAATTTTTTTCCCTCATGAATATAGAGTTAAGACCAACAGAAACAAATACTTGTGTTTCTTGTTTCTTTGGCTGTTCTAGAGTATATGTACCAGTCAGTATTCTACCTCTGAGCTACACTACCAGTACCTGGATACTCTAAGCACCAAAGTTGTAACTCATAGGCTACTGGTCCATACTGGATGTATGCATGTATTACCTTGTATGTAGACATGCATGTGAGGGTAAGTACACACGTTAAGAATGCAGAGACTAGAGCAGGATGTTTTCTTCTACTGTCCTCCATCTTACTGTCTTGAGACAGGGTCTCAATAACCTGGAAATTCACCTTTTTAGCTACAGTGGACAGCTCTCAGGATCCCCTGTCAGTCCCCCAAATGCCAGAGCCATAGGTACACACAGCCATGCTTAGCTTTTTATCTGAGTGCTGGGGATCTAAACTTAGGTTTTTATGCTTGTAGAGTATTCATATCCACTAAGCCACCTCTCCAGTCATTTATTAATATAGTAAAAATGAGGTTTCCTTTGGGTCTCAATAAACTTGATCTCTATAAACTGTTCATGCTGACTGTGCTTATTTTAAACTGTATTACTAATTATGTAAACTCCAAAAATGAGAGCATAAAGAAGAGTTTTCTGTGAAATCTAAAACAACAAAGACAGAACACACAGATGGTTGCTGATAGCTAGAGTAAAGAGAAATACCAATTACCAAGAGGTAAAATCTTCTCTCCCTAGACTGTTGACTAGCTGTACCTGTCACAACTCGTAACTTTACACACGTCAAAGAGGGTATAGTACTTTATAAAATTTTAAACATTATTTACATCAGCATGTGTGCATGTTTAACAGGCACATGAGTGGAGGTCAGAAAACAACTCTCAAGAATTCACTGGTCCTCAGATGACACCTTGTAGCATGTGGGGATTAAACTCAGGCTTTGTGAAAGCACCTCTTCCCACTGAGCTATTCTATTGGCCTAGTAATGTTTTAATAAAAACAATTTAAAGGCACATTACTGCTCAGTAGGTACAGGAAAAAAAATATACATAAATCTAATGTGACCCTAAAGCTTTCTTTTTAAAATGTAAACTATTAATCTATTTATTTATAGTGAAGGGAATGGGGGGGTTGCAATCCACCATGTAGAACATGTGGGTGCTAGGAACCATATCCAGGTCTTTTTTGAAAGTAGCCAGGACTCTGAACCACTTAATCTCTGTAGCCCAGTGCACTGTTCTTACAAGAGACCTAGCTTTAGTTCTCTGCATGCACATCAGAAGGCTCATAATTTGCTAAAACTCAATTGCCTGTAACTCCAGTTCTGAGAGATCCAATGTCCTCTGGCCATCTAGGACACCTGCACACATAAAGAGATGGCACTATGAACGGAAAATGGATCCACAATAGAGAAGCTGCCAAGAGGATGACAGCAGGAACACCATCTGCCTCAGTCTGCTTAGGAAGACCACCATGACTATACACACAACAGCACAGAAACTTATGAAGGTGGTTTTAATGAAAACCTTTGTTATGTTGTCCTTCTAAACTATATCTAAATGATGTTAAAAGGTTGACAAAAAGAATGTTCACCTATGCATAAGTTCAGGTTAATGTATGCATGAATTATAAGTCCTTTTGATTGACCTGTAAATAATATATTTTATATAAAATGTTTTCTAATAGTGAGTTAAATTGTTTTGATCAGAAAATCCTAAGTTATTTATATAACCTTAATTTTTAAAAGGTTTTGCTAATCTAAAAATAATTCTAAGTGTTATCAATTTTAGAGATTACTTTTATCATGTATGTATGTATTCATAAATACCATGTACTCTTGGTGTCCAGGAAAGCCAGAAGTGGGCACTGGATCCCTTGGAGCTGGAGTTACAAGTGGTTGTGGTCACATAACATGAATGTTGGTGTAAGGATTCCTGGCACTCCACGTAGCTGAGCCAATTCTGCTCAGGTAGAATGCACCTTGTACGGAGGGGCATGCCCCTGCTGCTACCATGTGGCACTGCAAACTGAAGCACTTCCCTGGAGGCATAACGCATAGGGAGGCACGCCCTAAACATGACTACATAACTACATAAACCCGTACACATTCCTTCTCTTAAAAGAGACCCGCACGTTTCGGGTCTCTCTCTCTCTCTCTCTCTCTCCTGATCTCCTTCTGTCCTGCTTCTCTGCTTCTGCACCCTCCTGGGAACTCTCATAAATAAACTCTTGTGTAGCCTTGATAGTGTGTATCTCTTCTCACAAGTGAAACTAACAGTTGGGACCCAAATTTGGGTCTTCTGGAAGCGCAGCTGAGGCATCTCCCTAGTCCCTTGAAGGAATTCTTGATATAATATAAATTTCAGAGGAAACTGCACTAAAAAAAAAAAAAAAAAAAAAAAAAAACTGTATGCAGTACCACATGCTGGCAAAAGGCGGCTATGGGATCACCAACTAAAATGTTTTCGAGAAAAATAGTCTGTGGGAAAACCTGCCAATGCAGCTAAGTTTCAAAAGGAGAGAAAGGTTAACAAGTCCAGACAAAAACATTTGTCCTTCATTACCTTCTCCGAGGAGACCTGCTTCTTCTTCTTGGAGACCTGCTGCGCCTCAATGGGGAACGGGATCTCCTTCTAATGGGCGACCTACTTCTTCTTCTGGTTGGAGACCATCTACTGATGGGGCTGACATCTTTTGAACGTTCACATCTACTGAGAATATCATCTCGAGGTCGTGTTCTTAAGGGGAACAAATGAAAGTCACTGAGAAAAATAAAACTAAAAGAATTCTTTCGCTACATTAAGAGCATAAGATTCACAAACTTAATCAGAGTAATTGATTAAATTTACTTTGAATTACCATTTAAAGTCAGATGACCCCAACGGCATTAGGATGTTACAGAAGACATACAATAAAAGTATTTCCATGACCTTAGAATATAAGAATATAATGTACAACTCAAACAAAATTTGCCAAAATAGGTCTTAATATTCTATTTTCTCATTTTCAGGTGTCTATATGTTATTTCTGTGGTTAAGAAATCTTACTTTGTTTACTGTATGTATTTGTGCATGTCTGTGCCTTGGCACATGTGTGACCTCAGAGTTAACTCAAATTTTCTAAGATACAACTGTACATAAAAGAAGACCCAGAAAAATTCACTTGTGATTATTCTAAGAAGCTTTAAGTGTAACCATCTAATGTTCATCAGTAAAATACAGAACATCTACACTGTAACTTACTGTTATAAAATCTGAACAAAGTGAACCTATATACTGTCACCAAAGCATTTTTCCAAAAATAGTATACCATCTGTACTTTTAGATAAATTGCAGAACTCCATTTATAAGAAAACACTTATATTCAACTATAATGTGCATGTGAAGTAGGGCAGCAGGATATAAACTGGGAGAGGCTGTGGAGGAATAATGAGGCCAAGAACTTACAGATAGAAACCTGCATTATTAGACCTTTTCTTCAGTCTGTATCTTTTTTATGATTAAAAAAAAAGAGGGGGGGTTTGGTCTTTCATGAAGTTTTCAGAATTTCCTACTGAACTAATAGCAAAGTGGGATGACGAAAATGCTTCAGATAAAGATGATCAGTAAAACAGCCTCAAAGCAGAATTGCTAAGGAAAGGAAAGATTTCTAGTGTAAAGCTACTTGGAAGTGAAGACTAAGAATCTCAAGATGGCACTTTGAAAATACTCTTAAAAGTTCTCAGGATGGAATGATTTAAACTTCAAGATCAATTTATAGTTATATTGAATATATTTTATTAATAGAAATGAGTAAGTAGTTAAGAATTCATACCATCTTTATAAGTCAACATCCTTTTAGTAAGTAAAACTTGGCAGATCAGGTCATTTCAAATGCACAATTCCTATATATACAATAAGCTAGTTTCTAAAAAGCCTCTCTTTCATTTTCCCCAAATTTAGTTCTACAATCCTAATAAATCAATTTGGTTGTACACTATCCTAACTAGGGCCAGCATAGTAGGGCATAACTATAAACCCAGGAGTTAGAAGGCTGAAGTGAGAGCACTAAGTTCGAGGCTGATCACAGCTACATAGAGACCATATCTCACTCCCCCAAAGGGGGCTTATGAAGGATCTCTTCACTGAGCTAAGGTAATCCCATTCAGATTTAGTAAACTGTTTGGTTTTAAATGGCTTTCTGAGCAGATTAGAGGCTAAATTAAGTCAAGCATTTCAAAGAAATAGTCTAATTATTTATAAAAACATATATAAATCACTACCAAACACAAGTGTTAATATAATTAATGTACTAAATTACATTAAAGTTAGGAAACTCATCACTATCTCATTTAAAATTATCTTCACTCTATTTTTCCTTTAAAACATAAAGCATTAGTAAAAAGTTTGCATGTTTTGCAAATAGGTTACCTTGGAGAAGAAAGTCGTCTCCTCTCTGGCTCTCTTCGCTTTCTTTCTAAGGACCGGCTTTTGGCCCTTCTACTTGGAGACAGAGTTCGAGAAGGTGATTTGCTCTGTTTAGATCTTCTGTCATTGAGAAGTGGGGACCTACTTCTTCTTGACTTGTCTCGCTGTTTTGGAGACAAACTTCTTCTTTTAGGACTCCGGCCAGGTCTTCTACTGGGTGACCTATTTTCCTTCCCAGAAGAGGCATCTTTTGAAGGAGATTTAACTGGCTTCTTTTCTTTGTCAATTTCAGACCGTTTTGACTTTCGCTCTTTGGACCTTGACCTTCTGTCTTTGGATTTATCTTTTAGGTCTACGGGGGACCTGGATTTTTTAGAACGATCTCGACTTCTTTCATTTACAATTGGTGATTTCTTCCTATCCTTTACTTTACCTTTATCTTCAATCTTAATCTTCTCATCAGTAGGAGATCTGGCCTTCCCAATTTTCTCTTGGGACCGCCGTCTAAGAGTAGGGGACTTTGATTTTCTTGCTTGGTCTTGAGACTTGCTTCTTTTAGATGGACTTGTAGATTTTCTCCTCTCCTTGGACTTGCTTCGATTTGCTTTCTCTCTCACCATGTCAACAGCGCCCTTGCTTTTCCTTTTGTCCGACCTGTGTCTAGTCCGTTCTTTGGATCTGCTCTTACTTCGTTTTTTTGCACTGTTTTTGATGTCCATAATTTCAAGTTTCCCCCGTGTACTGGAAGACCTGGTACTGGACCTATTTCCATTTCTTGCCTTTTCATGAATCTCTCCTTCTTCTTCGGAGCCAGACTCATAACCTTGCAAAATGAGGCCCATTCCAGACTGGACCTTTCCTTCCATTAACTCATTATCAAGCTCAGCCTTAATCAAGGCTCTCTGTTTTTCCAAGTCTTCCAGCAAAGCTAAATCATCAAGTTTAGTTCTTTTTGCAGGGGAGAGGCCTTCTTTGTCAGATGCATCTATAACTTCTTTCCTTTTGTGTTTCTTATGCTTATGCTTATGTTTGTGTTTTTTATCCCTATCTTCTTCTGAGGAATGTTTATGTTTCTTATGTTTACTTCTGTGTTTATGCTTCTTTTTTTTGTGACGACTGTGTTTATTTTGAGATTGGTCTTCTGATACCTCTCCATTTTCTTCATTCATACTCTTTTCAGAATTATCAGCATCATCCATTCTATAAACATATGAAACACATTTTACAATCACAATATTTATCCACTGTTCATTTATTAACAATAGTAATGATAAAATGAATCTCATTATACATTAGCCACTAAAATGTTGTTAGCTTCAGATATTTTATTTCTAAGAAGGTGAGAACTGACCGGTAGAGACACAACAATCTGTTTCAACAGTTGAATTAAAAAAAACTAAAAGTATTATGGAGTACAACTTTAAGAAAAATAATTTAACTGAAACAAAATCCAGTAAAAAATCCCAGCAACAATAAAATCCCATTAATTTTAGTTACACAGAAACTTCAGTAATTTGATTTTAAACCAGCATCTCTCACAAATACTTAAACAAAGAGCCCACTTTCTCTTTTCATAAAGCTTAGATACTGACACACTGGGAAGCTAATAGAATATCTTCAGCTTGATTCTCAGAAATTCTAGTGTCTTTACAATAAGCCCAGGAGCAGTTAGTTTACTTGTTGTGAACACGTCTCACCTAATCAGCCCTCTCGGGAAAAAAAACAACGAAACAACACAAAACTAAGATTGACTACCTCCTAGTCAATTTCTCAAGATGACAGGAACAATATAATATAAGCAAATCCCCATGGGCTAAGACTTCAGAGAACTAGCCAGAAGGGAGGATTCCTGGTTTGTAGCATCTGAGGTATAATCACAGGAAAGGACATTCTCGAGGGCAACAATAATCCAATGCCAGAAATGTTGCAGGATTTGATCAAGTATTTCTTCAGCAAATTATTCACTGTCTCTAAATTTCAAACTAGAAACTGTTATCCCAAATTATGTTTATATTCAAAGGTGGATGCAAAAAAAAAATGAACTGAGAGATGTTCTTTGTTTTAAGTGTGGGTTTTACTAAAGAGTTTGATTCTCAACTTATCAAGGATAAGTGCTCAGTAATTCCAGATTAAATAGAGCCTCAACATTGCAGATGCTCCTTGACATACATGGGACTGTGTTCCTAGCATACCCACTGTAAATTCAAAATACTTGATATAAAATAACATCAAATGTACCAATCCTACCAAACATCATAGGTCTGACAACCAGTAGGTAAGCATGTTACTTCTCCCTTTGAAGGCACTTTATCGCTGCTTTTTATAAGATGGGACCAAGGGTAAATTTGGAGGAAGGTATCAGTTCATTTGCCTCCAAATGATATATTCCTGGTGCTTTTGAGTAGTTTTTTGTTTGTTTTTTGCAAAGGAAAAAAAATCATGAATCTATTCGTTAGTCTCTGAACATTTTTAAATGACCTACTACTACTATATGCAGATTTTCAATAAGGTGACCAGAAAATAAAAACTGCGTAAGGATATATTTGCCTTCCTCAAGGAAAGCATAGTACAGCAGGAAAGAGCACCACACAAAACCATAATACATTAGACAAGTACCAATAACAAAAGACACAAACAAGAGGGGGGTTGGAACACTGGAGGATCACCTAAATCCATTTTTGAGAATAGACAAGGGTGTTTTTTTTTAGGTTTCATGGGGTAGGGAAGTGTGTATGTGTCTGCTGGCAGAATCCAACCCATTTGTTAAGTGAGCACATTAAATAATAGATGTTAACTGAGAAGGAACATGGGCTAAAAAAACAAAAAGATGCAGAACAGTATTCTAGAGAGTAGAAAGATGGAGAAACAGCAGTTGGAATAGAGAAAGTGGACAGCACAAGTCAGCCAAGTAGAGAAAAAACACACTCAGATGGCTGTGGTCAGTGCACCAAGTCTGTGGAGGACTCTGGGCTAACACAGGCCAAAATCTCAAGTGAAATACCTCCAGATGACAAACTGTGTGATTCTAAGCGTGACATATGGAACTAAAGGTCCACCGAGAACCCAAAGGCACAGGAATGGCCAGGCTAAAGTGCTGGCTGGGTTACCTGGGGATTAATTAGAGCAGGAGGAGTTGGGTCTTGTCCTCTGGCAGGTCTTGGTTTTCTGAGAAGTTACCAGTTAACAACAATGAAGGTGTGAAAAATACAGCCATTACATGGTATCAAACAAAAGGAACCCTGAAATCTACCAACTTCAATTTCTGATAAAGTACTGAAGAGATGTGCAGAGGACACTGTCTATGACAAGCTAGGTTTTAGTGAGGGCCACGTCCTTGCAGTAGAATATGAGATGACACAAGACAAAGATAGTATGGCTCTCTGAATCACAATTTTTTTCTCTTTAATTTTGACTGAGAAGGGAGAAAAGTTCAAGAAAAATTACACTAATTATTTTAAAAATAAAACATTCATTTTAAATGTGTATAAAATTTAAGTATCCATAGTAAAGTATTTTTGTCACAAAAGTAACCATAAGACACACTACATAAAACTGCTGTTCCCCAAGCTAGACTGGTGCAGTTTAACTATACTAGTAGTGAAGACCTGGCAAGGACCCCCAGAGTGGGATTTCTCTGTGTAGCCCCGGCTGTCCTGAAACTTGTGGTGTAAAACTCAGAGATCCACCTGCTTCTGTCTCTCCATCGCTGGAACTAGGATTTGACAAGGTGAAGGTGTCTATAAGCTCAGATGGGAAAAACAACTGCACCTACCTAAAAAAATATTAAATGCTTATTTGCAATTGTGTTTAGCATTAACTGCCCCCCCATACTACTGTATACATATTAGACAAATATACCTCATGGACACGACTGGGTAGCTAATAGTTATTGAAGAAATACCATCAAAAGGAGATGGTTCTAGAATCAAACTACCTGACTCAAAGTGCTGCCCCAACATAACACAGCTATTGTTACCCTAGAAAAGGTGCTCCTCTAATGCCATTTTCTTCAGCTATAAAAACTGGATAATGAGGAACATGGATAAATCAAAGGTTTATTGTGACAAATAGATTAAATTCACATGAAATGTGCTCACAGTAATTACATTAAGAACCCTGCTTTTGCTTCCTTAGCACAAAGTGCTCCCCAGAAGAATTCTGTGCACAATGAGTATTGGGTATTAATACAAAATACCCTTAAGTAATTCAAATCTACTCACCACCCCAACTAGGGGTTTTGTTTGTTTCCTTTTTTAAATGGTGGAAATAGAATGTTAAGTACAGCCTTTAACTTTAGATATGAAATAAGTTCCATTAGAATAGTGACATTATCTAGCTTTTTAAAAAAATCCAATGTTTTACAAATTATAAATTCTTGATAAAAAAATGTTACCTTAGGACAAACAATGTTAGCAAATCCTATATACCCATTCAGCAGACTTTTATCTTCTTCAGTTATCTTTCAAAACCAACTTCAGGAAACAAACGTTACAGTTTATGGTTCCAAGGGTACTTCAAATGGAATAGTGCCTAGCATGTGTCAAACCTTGCTACTTATCAGTATACAAGAATGGGTACATAAATAAAGTGGCAAAACAGGTTCATTAGCACCAGCTTCCTGAGGCTGCTAGTCAACAAAACTGAACACTTTTCTCAGCTTGAATACTTGGTCCTACCTCAGCTGGATATGATATGCCAGACTGAACTGGCTCACTTTGGGATTCCTTGCTCTCTCTAGGGAGTGGGGTTGGGATTGGGGTGGGGAGAGGCGGGGGAAGCACTGGGAGAAGGGGCAGGAGGGGGTCACTGATGGTTATGAAAAAAATTAATAAAAAGGAAAAAATGAGATAAAAAAACTGATGATTTCTTAGATAGTTTACATGGACAACTGAGACTATATAAATCCCATACATATATTCTTTATATTTGCATTTTACAATGTAACAAATGAATGTGCACACTAACCCCTCATAATGCCAAGTATTTACTGACAAACTACTGTCAAGTATTGCTTAACTGTGGTGATATATTGTATATTTAATAAAATTTGTCTGGAACATCAGAGAACAGAATTACTCTCAGGCAAGCCATGAAGGTCAGGAAGTGGGGACCCAAGACTTTAATTCCATCATTTGTGAGTTCAAGGCCTAACAGCTGAGCAGTGGTGGTGCACACAGTTAGTCCCAGCACTTGAGAGGCAGAGGCAGGTGAATCTCTGTGAGTTTGAGGCCAGTCTGGTCTACAGACTGAGTTCCAGGACAGCCAAGGCTGTAACACAAAAACCTTAACCCTGCCTCAGGGAAAAAAAAACACAAAAAACCAAAGCAAAACAAAAGAAAAAACCCTGGAAGAGATGACTCTGTCCTCTAATATTACAGAGTATTTATTAAATATACAATATATTACCGCAGTTAACATTTATTCACATTATCCAGGATGCAAGCCGAATCAAATCTAAAATACAAATAACATGCAGTTTGCTCACTTGTTAAATTTTATGCTGTAAGCAATCTAGGTCTTGGGAAGATCTGGCACAATAAATACAAGCATAGGACAACTTCAAGATAATATGAAGTAATCAATTACCAAGAAGTAGTGTTATTCTTTCTCTTTCACAAACTTCTCCCAAGAAACAGGGGTAGAGTAAGGTGAGGTACCACAATGCAAGCCAGGCTGGCTTGGGGCCCGCATTCCTCCTGCCTCAGTTTCCCAAGTACTAGAATTATAAACAGCTCAAAGTCAGACCCTCTCACTATACAGCCCTAGCTGGTTTTGAACTCTCCCTTTAGCTGGAATTAAAGATGTACAAACAATATCATGCCTATTTACCAACGGATATTCTCTTTTTGACTTTTCAAGACAGGATTTCTGTGTAGCTCTGGCTGTCCTGAAACTCACTTTGTAAACCAGGTTAGCCTCAAATTCAGAGATCCTGCTTTTGCCTCCAGAGGGCTAGGATTAAAGGCATTCCCCACCACTGTCCAGCTAGGATACTCTTTTTTTGGAAGGATTCAATTTATCCATTACAGATGAGCAAGCTAAACAACTGTCTTTTCTTTTAAATTCTTAAAAAATATTAATATTGAGCAAATGAATGTAAAGAAAGTAGCTAAATAACTTTCTTTTATATACTGAAATACTTTTAAACAAAATTGATATAGATATGTTAGAATGGATCCCAAATTAGTCTTAGACCTAGCTTCTGCCCCCTACCTTTACTAAATTATGTTTTAGAAATTAAATCTTAATGAATTAGAAACATCCATCAAAAACATATCTTGACTGGAACTGGTAGTGCATGCTTGGGAGACTGGCTTGTAGGACACCCTCATGGGACTGGGGTGCACTTCTGTGGTAGGGTGCTTACTTAGACTAGCATATGTGAGATTCTGAGTTCACTCCTAGAACCAGGCCCTTCTCAATAATCTCAGGTTTAGAATGTGGCTCAAGGGTAAAGTACTTGCTTATTAACATGTATGAAAAGGTTTTAGTTAGTCCTTTTGACTCCTACAGAATTTTTCTGGGACACTGGCAAAAAAATATTATTTCTAACCTTAAGAGCAACTAAAAAGAGAGTCACAGTACAATAATCAGAAGAGTCTTTACAACCAGATGGCACAAATTTAAATGTGTCTACCATAGTGTGACCTTGAGCAAACTACTTTATTTCTTTGTGTTAGTTTCATCACCCATAAAATACCAGCAATAACAGTATCTACACTGACAGTATCGTTATAAGAATTAATGAGCTACTATTTGAATGACTTGAATAGTACCTGGTTACCGGGGACTGCAAACAAATTAAAACAAAAGCTGAACTAAAAAAGCTGACAAATATGCAGGCCATTACACCAAAAGCCCTTTGAAGAATTTTTAAACTATGTAATATGTATTCTTTCTTGATTTTCTATTTGAATAGCTTCCCCGTAACTACAAGCCATTTAGATGCTGTTTGAGCACTATGGTCAGCAACACACATAGGGCCTGCTTTCCTATCAAACTGCCATTTTCTTCATTAATTACTTTCAAATTAGCAAAAACAATACACAGAAAAAATATTCAATTCACACAATTTCTGTGGGGGAAGAAAGGGTAAATTAAAGACTACTATCTGTTTTATATACAGTTGTCAGAGCCTAAACAAATGCATGTTTATGACAATAGTATTATTTAAGCAGCAAATGCAATAGGGCTGAATCGTCCCCAAAATGAACTCTCCCCTCAAATTAAATAAATGGACATAATACTATGAGCTTTTCAGATTACCAGAAAACTCAGCTGTACAGCCAAAGACATCTATTGTACTGAACTGACATCCTATAACTGCCACACCACGAACTGTGAGAAACAATAAGCTACGTCTCGTTAAAACCTTATCTGTTCTCTGCTAAGTCAAATTATCACAGCAAAACATACTCAATTAAAATATATATATATATATATATATGCTGAATTCTTTGTCAAGCTCAGTAAAATGACTGGGGAACCTAGGAATACTCGGAGCAAATAAGTCAAGTTATCTGGTAGCAAAATTGTCCTCTATCACAAGCTGCTGGAGACCGTATCAAACGCTTTCCTAAAGAGGCTGGAAACACTAGATAATGCAAATGTAAAGGGGAGTGGGGAGTGCAGTTGAAACACTGTCTTCAATGCCATTGTTTTTTAGTTAAGCTTTCCTAGTATAAGCATGAGAAAAATAACCTCTGCTCTTATTTAAATAACAGCGAGCTTTTGCCTGTTCAAGGATATGTTGTTCACTTGGTCCCAACAACTTCTATATTAGCTTAATTACAAACACAGACTAGTATGGTTTAGAAGTAACAACAATTCTCAATACTTCTCCATATGTCTTCCTAAAGGGTTATAAACTGGGACAACTGTCAGGCCCTCAAAAACCAAAAACCTTACTTTGCCCCAAGTTTGAAAGTTGGAAATAGGCTGCCAATGTGCAGAGAAATACCGGGTTGTGGTTGGAGTTAAAGAGTAAAGGGCGAAGGACTTCGCTAGCACAAGACAATTTCCGGGACCGACGGAAAGTGTGACCCTAGCAACTCGGTCTCTGCTATGACCATCAGCAAGACCGCAGGGACAGTGTGTGCGTTAGGAAAGTGGGGCTTGGCCTGCCGGCCGCCACTGCCCCTCGAGTGCCCCACGCGGAGGTCGCCGAGGGTTGAGACCAGAGAGCTCCACCGTCCCCGGGGGAGGAGCAGGAAAGCGCAACCTAGGGGCAGCGACAGCCGCCACCCGAACTGGACCTGTAGAGGCCGCTCGTGCCGCCGCCTCCTGGGGCAACGACGCGCAGCAGGCCGCGCTACCGGCGCCCCAACAGCCGCGGCCCCACGGTCAGCAAAGCCGGGGCCGCTCCCACGCCTCCCATCGCACCACCCGAGGCGCGCGGAAAGGCAAAGTTTGGCTGTCGACGTTAGGCCTGAACTTTCCCGCCCGACGCGCAGGTCACCGCTGCCTCCCGGCCGGCGGCCCACGGGCCCAGCTCCAACCCCCCGCACAGTCCACTTACTCCGTCTGCTCCCGCAGCGACAGAGGCTCCGCGGCGGCCATATTGAACTTCCCGACTCCTCCGCCGCGCTGGCGGCGGCTCCGCGAACCGTGGACGCCAGTGGAAGCGGAGGAAGAAGGGAGAAGCAGTCGCGCATGTGCAAAGCACGTAGAGAAAAGCGGCACTTTGAGTCCGCGCTAAGAATCCGGATAGAAAAACCTTACGTCCGGGGGCGGGACGCGGAGAGCCGTGATGTAATTTCCGGAGCTAGGGGGCGGGACAGGCGGAGATCAAAGGCCTTTCTCAGTTGAGCGACAGTCCGTATGGATGCTGAATGTTTACTTGTAGAAACTTGCTGGAGTAAGGAGCAACGGGGTGGGATGCTGGAACTGAGGGTGCATTTCTGGGAACCGATTCTTCATGAGGCCCAGAAGTGGGAGAAAATACCTCTGTGTCTCTTATTGCTGCTGATTGATTGGTCGAAAGCATTTAAACCGCCACATTATCTCCCAGGTCCCCTTTTGACCTTCTGTTCTTTGTGATATGCTTTATATGGGAATTAAACTTTGTTTTTGGAAGGGATAAGTAAGAGATAAATAATGGACACTGTCTTCTGATTCTGAACTGTGACTAATGTCATATTTACATAAATCATTCTTAAAAGAGCAGAATAAAGCAGTTGAAGGAATTTTGGGCAAAATTTTCCTTTGAAGTTTTTTTCCCACCAAGTTCATTTCCATGCCATTATCAGTTTGAGAGCGAAATAGAGAGTTTAAAACGTCCCAAATTGTTGCTGTTGACAGTTAGTAAAGGTGAATCAAGCATTAGCTTAATCATTCAGGAAACGTTTACAAAGTGACAAGACGGGCCACACAGTTCCTTCTTTTAACTTTTTCCGCCTAGGGAGCTCTGGTGTCGGAACCCTCTGACCGTAGCCACAGTTTCCGCGGACTGGGGCGGAAGTGAACGCTCCGACGCCAAAATTGCTTCCCGGAAGTCTTCGGCCTGCATGAAAGACGCATGCGTGCCTGCGTCCTGGGAAAAGCGTGGGCGTGTTCAAAGCGGGTCGCAGTGATTGTTGCCTTACTACTGTGGTGGGCTGGCCTTCCCAGTTCAGGGCTCTTGCTCTGCGCGTCTCCGTCTCCTGGCCCTAGCCAGGATCGGTGGAGCGGAGATTGCATCTGTGCTCTGTGCTTCCCTCTGGATCCCAAGTTCCCCTCAGTAGAGGTCCGCCCTATTCAGTGACACTGTGCGGACTACAATGCTTGGCACGCTTGACAGTGCAAAAAGTTTTGGAGGCTTTGGAGGCAAGAGCGTCTTTGTGAACGCTTCATCTTTTCCTACCATCTGTGCTTTCTTCATATTATTCTAAACGAGATGCGTATTCCTGAAATAATTGGAAATTATCTGAGTTATTTCCCTTAGAAAGCTACTAAACTCTAAAAGACACGGTACCTTCTAAAAGACACGGTAGTTATCAATCCCAGTAAGCTCATAATAGGTTCATTGTAGTAGACTACCAACAAATTAAAAGGATCGTAAAATCCTTTGACTGTTGTAGTTTCTAGGTGTCTTTGAAGAATGTAGAATGCCATGTGACAGCACTTGAGTTTAGAGTTAGAATTTGGAGCTTTGTGGGAAGACGCCAAACTGATGTTAACAAGCTTGAGGCATCAGGCCTGTTTTGATTTAGCTTTTTGTTGTTGTTTTGAAGCAGTTCTGGTGCAAAGCAGGGCAAACGAAAAGTAAAGAAAAATCATCTTCTATTACCCACATTGAACCATCAAGAACATGTTGGTTTGTTTTTAGCCTTCTCAAGCTATGTTAAAATTTAAAATTTCTCACGCTTGTAATAATGTTATAATTTCCTCTCTGATGTAACCATTCTTAATGCTTATGTCATTTTGGCTTGGCAAACATATTCTAACTACATTATTGTCCTTGTTGCTAGGTTTCTAGATTGTATCAGCTTTGCACTATTAGAACTGTAAAGAGAAACAGCTAGAACAGTGTTTAAAAAAAGCAAGGGGGTTGGCTGTTGAAGTGGTTCAGTGGGAAAAGATGGCTGCCAAGAGCCCTGAGGAGTTCAATGCTCAGACCTCCTCAAGAATTGTCTTCTGTCCTCTATTTATGCACATATGAAATAAGATGTAATAAAAAATATTTTTAAAAGAACATAGTAATGTGAGATATCTTTCTGTATGCTGTGAATTACCATTGGACAATAAAGGAATTGTTTTGGCCTATGGCAAAGCTGCTTAGAGTCAGACAGGAAATTCAAGCATAGATATAGCAGAAGGAAGATGGAGTCAGAGAGAGATTCTTCAGGCTGACACCCAAGAGAGCAAAGTGTAATGGAACACAGGTTAAGTCACTAGACACATAGATGAATAGAAATGAGTTGAGCTAAGTTATAAAAGCTAGCTGATAATGAGCCCAAGCCATAAGTCAAACAGTTTGCAATTAATATAAGCCTTTGTGTGATTATTTGAAGCTAAGCAGCTGCTTGTGGATCTGGACCTTGGGGCTACTCCAGGCCAGAAACTTCTGGCTACAACATAGGGTGCAAGAATATTTCATTTTTAAAATTTTTTTATCTTAACCAATCAATAATATGGAGATAACAGTTCTCATTGTGTAAAAATGAAAAAAATGGCTAAAATGCCTATGTTAATAAGTATTAGTTACTAATATAGAAAAATATTGTGTGATTTATTTTGGTGACATGATTTATTTCTATATTCTGTGCCTAAGTACTATCATTGTGTGATAACGCCACCAAAGAACACATAGGAAGTCTGTGTTGACTGCTGGTGACTACACAGGAACTTACCCAAATCATACAGCCCTGAGATTTATGATTTTTTTTGTCCTTTTTGTACAAAAATCACATCCTGGGTGACACACTTTGTTTGGCAAAAACAATAAGGGGAAAAAAACCTGCAGAAGCCAAAAAGCAAGGTGAGTACATTTAGGGACTTTCCTGGATCCTAGAAACAGGGACCAGGTCTTTGATGGATTAGGTTGATGTTCCTATTTTGTAGATGTTGGGACCTATGTGCTAGGTTCTAAGGTCAGAATGGTGCCTCCAACATGATATCAGTTGTGCTAAGGCTGGGGACCTGTTACTCTATTGCCACACTAGATGTAAGGGGTTTGATGGCTTGTTTTGGTGTAACAAATTTGGAATTAGAAATTAATTTTTTACAATGAGAAAAAAATAATTATCTTTTTACTCATGATTATTCATGTGGGAATATTCTTTCTCAGATTTATGCATGTGTATATTATATTTTTCAAAATGCACTTACAAATTTGGTTTAGTAATTTAGTAAGGATAGTGAAAATGAAATTATGGCTGGAGCACACACGCACACACTCAAAGAAATAAGGAAGACATGCAAGAAAGAAAAACATTGAGTCTTAGAACCAGATATAGTAGTTCACACCTGTGATCCTAGTGTTTGGGCAGTAGAGGCAGCTGTCCAGGTTATCTCCTACTACTTGGTGCACTTGGGGTCAGCCTGAGCTACAGAAGACCTATCTGGTCTCAAACAAAAGAAAGTCAGGTCTCAGAGACTTCAGCTATTGTTGAAGAGCCTTTTCCTTTCATTTATTTTTACTGTATGTGCAGTATTTGATTCTCTGTTTTTAATGTGGATATACTTGCCAGTGTTATATCTACATAACAACTTAGTCCTTTTATGATTATAAAATGTACCTTTGTCCCTTAGTTAGCTATAATTGTCAACTTAACATAGCCTAAAGTCATCAGAGAAAGGAGTCTCAATCACAGCATTTCCCAGATTAGATTGACTGTGGGCATGCTTTCGTTGTTAATTCAGGTAGGAGGGCCAACCCCCTGCTGGCAGCACCATTCCCTGGCCAGGCAGCCCTGGACTCTAAGAAAACTAGCTAAGCATGATCTTATGCTCATACCAGCAAGGAGTATCCCTCCATGGTTTGTTTCCACTGTACTTAGCTATGAGTGAGTTTTTTGGTTACAGGTGGCCCTGTCTTTGAGATCTTACCCTGACTTCTCTCAATCATGAATTGTGACCTGGAAATATCACCCAAATAAATCCTTTCTTCCCCTAGGTTGCTTTTGGCCAGAGTATTTTATCACAGCAATGGGATGAAACTAAAACTCTGTGTTTCACTAGTAACAATTTTGCTTTGAAGTTTCTTTTGTCTGATACTGATATATTCTTTATCCTGATTGATGTTTACATAAGAAGTGCCAGTGAGTCTGAGGAGTGTCTCCTCTAGAGACATTTTATTGGGTCTTATTTCTTAAAAAACAAATGAAATCTAGTGTGAAAAAAAATCTCTGAATCTTGACTGGTTAATCCTAACACATTTAACACAGTTATTATGCAGTTAGATTGTCTGTCATGTTTTGTTTTTGAACTATTTTGTTCCTCTAGCCCTTTTATGACTTTCATTTGCATCCAATGACTATTGAATGGTGAACCTAATTAGTCTTAGCAATAAAATCCAGGAGTCAGTTATTGAGGGGTGGGGGGAGGATGGGGGATGTAGGGGGGATGGTGGTGATAGTAACCTGAAAGATCAGGGAAGCAAAAAAGCTTTTTACCAATGACTTCTTTCTCTCTGGATCCTCCAACTGAAAGAGCTAAGGTCCTCGCTCCACCTCCCAAGTGCTGAGATTAAAGGCTTGAGCCACCACTGCCCAGTTTATATGGTTTATTATAGGCTAACCCCACCCTCTGATCTCCAGAGAAGCTTTATTTGTCTGAAACGCAAACAAAATAGCACACAACAATCTGATAGAGCATTAAATTTTTTTTTAGGGATACTTTTTCACTTTTTAAATGCTGACTTCCTTCTTAGTCACTCTAGGATTTAGTATGCACATCTTTCTTCCCCAGAGCTGGAGTTACTAATTCATTTCCAGTGAACTATGGAAATCCTGCTGTAATGTAGTTCATTCTTTCCTTATTTCATATGATATAAACATTGAACTCACCAATATGTTTATTATAACTATTGCTTTTTGTTTTTTACAGAAATGGGAGAACTGAAGTCAAATGGGAATTTATATCTTTTGTTATATTAAGTCTACCCTTGCAAATTCTGAGTATTTTTTTCCTTGTAAAATTCTATTTTCCATCTGTGGTAGTTCTAAAGCTTTTCTATGCTCTATTGTGTAGCAATTTTATCCTGGTTGGAGGTTTCTTAAGACTTAGAAAGTCCCTAGTGTGGAGCACAGCCCTTAATGTCAATATTCATGAGGCAGAGGCAGGAGGATCTTAGTGAATTCCAAATCAACCAGGGCTGCATAGTGTGATTTTTGCTCCAGAGGGGGAGGGGGAGAGGGAGGGAGGGAGGGAGGGAGGAAGGCTCAGAAAGTTCCAAATTGCAACAGTGGGAAAGCTTCTTAAAACTCAGGAAGTATGGGGGCTGGAGAGATGGCTCAGCGGTTAAGAGCACCGTCTGCTCTTCCAGAGGACCCGGGTTCGATTCCCAGCACCCACATGGCAGCTAACAACTGTCTGTAGTTCCAGTTCCAGGCAAACACCAAGGCAAATAAATAAATAAATAAATAAAGTTAAAAAAAAAAAAAACTCAGGAAGTAAACACCTGGCAAGACTCTTAAGGTTCACTGCTACCCAATGTATAACAAGCCTTATTGACTGCAAAGGAGATTCTCTAGTCTATTGACCTGTTAGTTTGCCAAGTTGAGTTTTGATGGATTTGTTTTTTTATCTCTGTTATTGATTCCCTGGGAAGAGAAGACATTTGTTCACATCTCCTCAGGAAAAGTTTCACACTGCACACACACACACACACACACACACACACACACACACACACACACACCACTGGCTTCTTAACAAGGACTACTAGCCAAAGGTGACTTGAGAAGGAGTGATTAGATGACCATGCAATCGGTGCTGAGACAAGCTCAAATGGCTGATCTGTGTGAGGGTAGAGTATCCATGGGGACAGTCCCCATGTGCTATCTTTTCTTTGTAGTTTGGGATTGCTTTCTTTGTTCTAGCAGTGCTTGTGTGCTCCCTATAATGAATGGGTGATAGGACATGCAACATGAATAAGCTTAGAATGAGAGAGAGGTCCATAAAGAGAATCAAGCAGGACTGTCTTCTGTGAGGTATGGAGTGACACACCTGCTTGATGAATGGGATTTAACCATGTGAATATAGTACCATCTTGAAAACAATTAAAGGAAAAAAGAATGCATTGCAGTCTCTGAGAGACATATTCACTGGTTCTGGGTTACCAGTAAGCCAGACTAGCTAAGTGGCCTCAGCTATGTGTAATAAAACATGAAGATGATGCTGAAATCACTACTCAGAGACAAGGTGATTGTTTACAGGATAATTACAAAAGGAAAGAGGTGTGCACCCAGCATTATGTGCTTTGGGCTTCCTGTGACCTAGGGTTCAATGATTCTCCTGTATACTCCACTTAAGCCACAAGCTTCTTACTCTGCACATACTTTTAAAGTCTCGTGACTTTCTACTATTTTGTCAATTATATCTTTAGTTCTTAATATATTTACTGACTGTCTTATAGAGATCTTATACTGAAACTTGGCATAGTGGCCTATCACTATTCCCAGCACTTGGTAGTAGCAGGAAAATCAGAAGTTCAAGATAATCTCTGGCTACAAGGTGAATTAGGGATTCGCCTGGGCTACACGAAACCCCATCTCATAAATCAAACAAATGAAGGGGGGGGGAGAAAGACCGCAGGGAACTCGGCTAAAACTATTCTTACTCCTTCTCTCTGCTGAAATGTCTCATGCTTTCCTTATCTCAGCACATTCTAGCTTCATTCATCAGTTGTTTACATAAGTCATCACCAAGTTCATCGGGATTATCATCAAGTACCAGCAATCACTATCAACTTCACCACTACAACAGTGAATTCATCTGCCTCTCCAAATTTCAGTATCACAGTCTCAATCTAAGCCTTGGTCTTATAACTCTTTGCTGTGTTACTTTTCCTGAAATGTGAATGTGTCAGTTTTCCCCACAAAGAGCACCAACAAGCAGCCAAAGGAACAATTCCACCCAAGTCTATCTTGTAAACTAATTAAGTCTATTGGGTTTACTTACTGGAGCACATGTAAGGGAGTGTGAATGAGCTTATGTGAGGGAGTGCTGTACCTCTGAAAAGTCCCACTTGGGCATGGGTGACATCTCCAGAAAGCTGCCCAGTTGGAGGCCTTGCCTCATACTCTCCTTCTACCCTCTACGTCCTCTAGCACTTCCAAGAACATGGAATTCTGGGGCAGAAAGTTGTGCAGAACTGGGGGAAATTAGGAAAGGAGTGGATGGGATCTTAGTTGAAGGTTCACTGATTCTTCCCCCCACCCCCATTCTGTGAGGGAAAGTTAACAGGCCCAAGATTGTTGAGAACTCCATACAGGTAGTCACAGCTCTGATAAGATGGTACTGGCTACCTATACCTGGACGACAGTGTTTGTGATAGTTATTCTTGGTTATCAACTTTACTACATTTGAAATTAACTAAAATCCAAGTGGCTGAGTACACCTGTACACTGAGATTTTTCTCAGTCAAATAATTTGAAGTAGAAGACCTACCCTAGATAACATCTTTTGAGTGGGAAGATCCTCTTTAAATCTGGGCTACACTTTCTGGTGGCAGCCTATATAGTGGATGGGTAAGAAGAAAGGAAGCACCTATTCTTTGCCTGCTTGCTCTTGCTGGTAAGTCATTCCTTCACTGACAGTAGAGCCTACTTCCTCAGGATTCTGGCACATACTGCAGAGACATCCAGCCTCATGGACTGGGAAACTACTGGATTCTTGGACTGTCCTTTCATAGACAGCCATTATAGCCTGTAAACTACTCTAATAAACCCCCTTTGTGCCTGAAATCTGTGCAAGAAATCTCTTGCACAGATTTCTCTTCATTGTGATCACTGCAACTTATTTTTCAGACATTGTCTTAAGCATCAGTTTTATGAGAACTCTTATGCAAACGATAGCCTTCCTCTGGTCCTCTGGTGTGTGTGTATGTGTGTGTGTGTGTGTGTGTGTGTGTGTGTGTGTGTGTGTGTGTCTGTGTGTGTGTGTCTGTGGCTCGTGCACTTGTGCTGTTTTTCTAGAGAACCCTAATCCAGTGTTCAAATGCATTCCTGCAGTTATATCTTCTGTGACTTTTCTACTTCTGTCTTTGCTTTGCTCCAAACTACTTTCTACTCCAAAATCAGAGTACACTGTCAAAGCGCAGTGTGATCATGCCATCCTCTAGCTTCAAATTATGTGCCCAGAACAGTAACACTTCAAATAAAATCAAAACTTTTACCATGCCTTGTGAGGGCCTTGGTGATTTAGCTTGTTCTCAGCTTTTAGCCACAGAATTCAGTGAAGTACAAGTGTGTGCTTATGGTAATCCTAAAACATGCTTTAGTTTTTCTTCCCTGCAGGCCTTTGGTTTTTTTTATTTCTCTTGCACAGATTTCTCTTCATTGTGATTACTACAACTTATTTTTCAGACATTGTCTTAAGCATCAGTTTTATGAGAACTCTTATGCAAACGATAGCCTTCCTCTGGTCCTATATACATGTGGGCCTATCTTTCCTTAAAACAATCTGTTATTTTCCTAATAAAACACTGGCTTGTGACCAGGGTAGTCAGTTAAAGGAAGTATGTATTTTGGCAACTGGACAATATTCAGAGTCACTATAGAAACAGGTCTCAAGATAAGCCTATGAGAAATTGTGTAGACTAGCTTAATTAAGGTGGGAAATCTCACCTTAAATTTGAGTGGCACTGTTCCGTGAACTGGTGTCCTGGGCTAAATAAAAATAAGAAAACCAACAGCACAAACATTTATCTTTCTGGTTCCTGGCTGCATAATTCCTGATGACCAGCTCTCAGATGCCTGCTGCCTTTTCTTCCCCACAATCAACCCTCTTTAAATGCTTTGTTTGACAACTGAGTTTGCGATTAGACTATACCTCTTCTATCATTTTGTACCTAGGTCCTGACAATACTGAACACAGTAATAGGTATCCATAAAGTACAGTTGGTAAAATCATGAAAGAAGATAAGAACCTTGATTATATGATATAATTGAAAACATGGAGAACTAAATTTTATTATATATACATATGAAACTTCAAAAGAATAAAAAAATTAATTAAAAGAAAAGAAAGTAGGAAAGAAATATGAGTAGCAAGCAAAGCCCTTGAAGAAGCTGGTACAGACTTGTCAGCATGGGTTGTGGCAACAGACGCAGGATCCAAGAAATATTTTTGATGATTATCCCAGCAAGTTTTTGCTTTTCTCTCTCTCTCTCTCTCTCTCTCTCTCTCTCTCTCTCTCTCTCTCTCTCTCTCTCTCTCTCTTTTGTTCCTTCCTTCTTTCTAATTTGTGACAACTACCTGTTATGTAGAGTCTTCATAGATTTTTTTTTTTTTTTTTGAGAACTGGTTAGGCCTGCTCATTTCAAAGTTCAGGCTATTTGATCTTCCTTAAGAGAGGTTATAGGCACAGCCAAAGAACTAACTAAAGAGAAGACAATTGGAAAACCCTCAACTATTCATTTTCATTGTTTGTTAGATTTCAGCTTTTAAAACAACAATGGTGCTCAAAATAAAAGATTCAATTGAAATTTTAGATAATATTTTCAATTTCTACTTTCCTTTGTATAAAATGACTACATGATATAATTTAATATAACATCAAGTAAATGTGATATGGATGAATTTATATACTACAAAAACTTTTAAAGATTTATTTATTTCTACTTCATGAGTGTTTGCTTTCATGTATGTCTGTGTGTTATGCTCATGAAATGCTGATGGAGATCCGAAGAGAGTGTTGGATCCCCTGGAAATAGAGCTATAGATAGTTTTGAGCTGCTACAGGGATGCTGGGAACCCAATCTGGGTCTTCTACAAGAGCACCAAGTGCTCTTAACTACTGACACATTTGCAAAGATTATTTGTAGAGTGGTTACTTATTTATATAAATATCAAATGTCAGTAACGTTTGCAGTTCAGTTCTGCAGACACTCATTGTAGCCCTCATGTGTCTTTAGTGTGTTGTTCTAAAGTATCATCTACATGTAAAGCTAAGAACAGCTAGAGTATGTCAGCTATGACAACTAAGCCTACAGTTATTTTCTGAAGCTTCTGTGTATCTGTGTGCATCTTCCATCAGAGGGCAGTAAAGAACCAGTGTGATTTTGTTCTTAGCATGTATTCTCAGTAGCCATTGGCCTATCTTGTAAAATGGAAATATTCAAAGAGAAGAGAGAAACACAATACACAGTTCCCATTTTCCTTCATCCCTTGGCTGTCTTCTGTGGTCTAAATGTAGATTTTATTATTTCCTGAGGACTGAGGTATCAGAGATAATCTGTTAATAAATGTTTGGTCCTGAGGCTGCAGTCAGTGTTGGAATTCTGGAAGAGTGATTTAAGGGCTTTGTTATGTGGAGAGATTAGTTGTGCTTCCTGAGCCTGTCAATCTTGGATAGACACTTTTTGCTTTAGGAAGTCTTTGTTTGGAATCTGATAAATTAAAAAATGGGCCATTACTCTGTGGTGATTTGTATTTTTTAGCTAAGCCACATACATTTATATACTGACCAATTTGTTCATATGCCTCCTAAACTTAATAAAATAGATACATATGAGTACTACATTAATATTATTATCTCAAATGTCATGTCTTAATTTGTGCACGTTTAAAATTTTCTAAATTAATAAGTAGAAATAATAATATTGAAAGTTTGTTTCACTGTCTTTTGTTTCTTCTTTTCTTCTTGTTTTTTCAAGACAGCTTCTAACCATGTAGCTCTGGCTGGCTCTGAACTTACAGTGATCCTCCAGCCTCTGCCTCCCATTATTAAAAGTATTCACCACTATGTTCAGCTTTTTTTTCCTTCTTCTGATCTTCACAAATTGATTGTGGTCATCAGTATTCCTCTGACAGTTAATACAACCATTGTTAAGCTTTCTTATTGTTTCCTTTGCCATACACCTTTATTGACTAGATTCTCTTTTTTCAATCTGTTGTGCTTACATTTTTGCTAGCCATTTACCTTTCTATTCGTGATGGAAATTAATCAGTATCTCATCGTCTCCAATTTGTAAATATGCTTAATATAGCCAGATTTCTTTTTCTATCTTTTTATTACAATAAACCCCTATTTTAAGAAAGATTTCATCTGAGATTGATATTAGTTTTGATTTTCACCTTTAAAAATATAGTTCATTAGCTCTGGCTGGCCTGGAACTTACTATGTAGACCAAGCTAGCCTCAGTCAAATTCATGGAGACCCACCTGCTACTGTCTCCCTAGTCCTGGAATTAAAGACATATATCACGACTCCCAGCTAAGATGTATATTTCTCACTTAGCAGTATAGGATGAATCACTGATACAAGCCAGGGTTTCCAAAATAGACACTAAGTTTGGGGTATAATACTGATTTTAGGGATCAACACCAATAAAAAATAGTTGAAGAAGTAGGGTGAAGAAGAGGAGCTATGCTGCTGGACCAACAGTGTCTCCAACAGATAGGGACTGGATCTACACACTGAATAATCCTCCCTATGGAAATCTGAGGGCCAGCAGGATGGTAGAGCATGTAAAGGGGCTTGCTTCACAAGCCTAATGGCTTGAATATGATCCCCAGATCCCATAGTAGAAGGGAAGAATCAACTCCTGAAAGTTAACCTCTGACATCTGAACATGTACCATGGTGTGAACACCCACTCCCCTTAATAATCATAATAATTTTAAAAGAAAAATTAGGCATTTGGTTAATTTCCACTGTTGTTAACCAACATTTTAATTTAGTAGAAGAAAAGCATCTTGCCTACACTGAAAGCAAAAGATTACATCTTAAAGAAATGTTTTTTTCTGTTTTGGAAAGGAATCCCTGCCAGCTACTGTCTGTCATGGTGATGCTGAGTTCTCTGTATGTAGGCGGGAGCTCCTGGTTTCCTGTGTCTTCTAGGCTTTGAAGATTTGTTTAAGATCTGTGTTTTTCGAGGGAATATTTCCATGGTTACATTGGTTTCTTCTTTCACCCATGAAAATACAAATGCAAGTGGAATGCCCCAGTTACCAGATCACTGCTACACAGATGTCTTTCTGTCTGCCCACACATGAAATTTTGGGGCAGTTCCATTTCCACCAGTTTATTCTCTTCAATGCTTCTTTTAAATGAAGCAAGGCTTAGATTGGCAAATTAAACAGGGAATGGTCTATGTTATATAAATAGCCTGAACTCATGTAGGATAGATTGAGAGGTATGGTATATGAAGAACAGAGAGATTGTTTGGGGAGCAGAACTAAATTATAGCTCCAGGCAACAAACAAAATGTGAGAATTGTGTGTTCAGAAAAACTATATGGAGTCTAAAAATAGTGTATAATATTTTAAATATGAAGTTTCATGTTAGACTGTTAAAGTAAGCATGTGCATTTTTTACTCTGACAGCACAGTAAAACCCACTGTTTCTTGTATCTGAATGTTGTTTAGTGCTGATCCACCAAGTCTCCTTGAACAGTGTGCATCGTCAAATCCATACATACCTTCCATGTGCATTGCAGAACATTTGCATAGATATATTTGAGTTTATACTCATGAATTAATTTCAAGATATATTAGGGGTAAGAGATAACAAATACTTGAATGGAAAGGAGTAACCAAGAAAATAATTTTAAAATTAAACTTTAAGGAAAAAATATATCTTATATACATAATAAATATGCATATATAAAAATAAAATTATATACATTTACATATTAAAATTAAATTATGTACAAATAAAATTAAATTATATGCATATGCATAAAGTTTAAAATTAAACTTTAGGGATATATATAATTTAATATATATTATGTATATTATATATATTTTAAAGCAAAGATAAATAAAGAAAATGGCATCCTTGTAACTGTGGCTGCTTGGAATGCACTGTGTAGAACAAGGCTCTATTTGAACTCAGAAATCTAGCTACTTGCCTCAGTCTCCTGAGTGCTGGGATTAGAAGCCTGCATCTTCATGCCTAGCCTTGGCTCATATTTTGAGGGAATATAGTCCATCATATGGGAAGGCATGGGGGAATCATAGCTGTAAGAGGGATTAGCTATAATTCTCCACCTTTGCAGATTAGAAAACAGAGACCAAACAGAAGGTAGGGCAAGCTGTAAATCTCCATGCCCATTGTCACTGGCCGACTTTCTCCTGCGAAGCACCATTTTTCATATGTTCTAAACCTCCTCAAACAGCCTTACCAGCTGGGACCAAGTATTAAAATATATGAATCTATGCGGACATTTTACATTGAAACCATGAAGACTCAAGGGTGAACACTGTCAACAGATTTAATCCTGTAGTTTTAGTTTAAGGTCTCCAATTAAATTTAAAATGGTGTGTCTGGGAGAGAATGATTTCTTGTCTTTGTGAGGTAAAGCTAGTTTATTATCACAATGATCACAAGAAAAAAAGTCCATGTGAATTTTCTGCTCTGTATATGCTCTGTTATTCTCCTAGAAAATGTGATCTTGTGTTTTTGGGCTATTAAAAAAAGACAGATATTTAAAGAAAAGTTATGTGTAGATATTTGGGCTTCAGAAATATTTATCCTGTGATCTATTGGCTATATTTATAATTATACAATGTTGACAACAGCAGCATTGGCAGGCATTTGTCACATTTATTCTTCAGGAACATAAGATCTTTAATTAGGTTCCTTTCAAAGATATAATAGATGTAATATTAATTGGGCATGAATTTCACTTCAATAAACTCAGTAAGGAAAAACATTTTTTTTTAAATGAAGAGACCAGTGAGCATTTTATGGGCTAATGAATAGGATGAATCTTTCATTTTCGTAGATGCAGACAGTCTCAACCTTAAACTCTTGCTATATTAGGAGAAACTACTGCTATGCTACATGACCTAATTTTTCTCAATGTTTAATCATCATCTCTCGCCCCCTCTCTTGACAAGGTCTTGCTATGTATGTACCCTTGGCTGGCCTAGAACTCCTGACTCCACACTGGCTTGGTTTAGAACTCCTAGAAATCGGCCTGCTTCTGCCTCCCACTGATGGATTAAAGGCATGCACTTTGTTCAGTAGAGTTTAATAATGTCTCGATGGAGGCCATAAATAATGTAGGCTTTCTATGCTGTTACACAACTAAAATGTGTCTCATGATCAACATCTCTATCCCTTGATGTGATACACTGAATAAAATACAGGGCAGTTACCTCCAAAGCTCGTTTATTTATTGTATCCCTAGTTCACCTTCTCATCTTTTTTCTTGTTTTTTGTTCTCTTATAGCATCCCTCTCCACACAAAAGACATCCTGGCCCCCAGGTTAACCCAACAAACATACAAAGTATAGAAAAACAAGGAAATGCTTAGAAGAGAGACTGCCGGGTGCAAGGTCAGTAATTGTTTCACGGAATGGCTCCTGCACTGTTCAGAGTGGGCTGTGATGCTGACGTCATTCATCATCCCTGCCTGGCAAGCTCTGGACTATGGAAACTGATCTGCATTACCATCCTTATTGCTTCACTTTAGAACCAAATGATGAAGAACTCAGTCTGAAAAGTCACTCCCATATTTATAAACTTGTGAGCGCAATTTTTAAATGAGCATACTGTACAACAAATATACATGGAAAGAGCAGTGTGCCTTTGGAGGGTTGAGCCAACATAATAATCCAACAAATGCCACGTGAAGGTTAACTTTTTAGATGATTTTTGAGCCTTTCAAAATATTTAGTACTTAATTTTAGACGTGGCCTCCTGCAAACTCTTTACTACTGAGCTGTATCTCCTGTCCTCTCTCTTTTAAAAATTTTATTCTATTTATGTCTATTGATGCCTGCCCTTAATCTTGGTCAATCTGCCTCTGCCCCTTGAGAGCTGGGGTTATTGGTGTGTGCCGCCATGCTTGGTTGATAATTCCATTTTTTTTTAAAGGTCATATAGTTAGCATGGTAGATCGTGCTTTTAATCCCAACACTTTGGATACAGAGGAAGATATCTGATTGGATCTGCATAGTAAGTTCTAGGCCAACCAGGGCTACATGATAAGATCATCTTAAAAAAACAAAGCCATATATTAATCTCAGTGTTAAGAGTACATACTAGGGTTGGAGTTTGGCTCAGTGGTTAAAAGCACTGACTGATCTTCTAGAGGACCTGGGTTCAATTACCAGCATCCACCTGGTGGCTAGGAGCATCCCTAATGAGTTTGGGCGCCCTCTTCTGGCTTGCAGGCATACATGCAGGCAGAACACTATGTACGTAATAAATCTTTTTTAAAAGTGCATAGTGCTCTTATAAAAGTTCAGTTCTGCCCCTTATGTTAGATAGCTTACAACCACCTGTGACACCAACTCAGGGAGATTCAAAACCTTTGGCCTCCACTGTCATCTGCATTTATGGGCACATACCCATATATACATAGTTGAAATTAGAAATTAAATAGGCTTTTTTCTCTTCAAAGGATATATGTATATATATATATATATATATATATATATATATATATATACTTTCACTTTTTAAAGTAAAAATTGATTCAAGAGTTTCAACCAGCCCAGTAGAATTTTCATGCAAATTTGACAAAGGTGCCCATTCTCTTCCTGTTGTATAAAGAGCTCAGCTGGATTCAGATACAGTCTTCCTGGGATGAGCATGTTCACATCATCAAATATGGTATCTCAGTAGCAAAATAATCCTTGTTTTACCAAAGGAAAAACTGTATGTGTGTGTATGCACATATGTATATGGCTGCAGGTGCACATGTGTGGGTAAGCATATAGAGACCTGACGTTGACACTGGATGTATCCTAATTAGGGTATTTATTACTATGAAGAGACCATCACCATAGAAACTTTTATAATGAAAACATTTTATTGGAGTGCCTTGCTTATAGTTTCAGAAGTTCAGTCCATTATCACTATGACAGGGAACATGAAGGTATTATGCAGGCAGGAGGCAGCAGAAAGTCAACTGAGACACTGGGCAGTATCCTGAGCATAGGAAATCTCAAAGTCTGCTTGCATATTGACACACTTTCTCCAACAAGGCCATACTTCCTGATAGTACCACTCTCTATTAGATTATGGGGGCCAGTTACATTCAAATTACCTCCGGATGTCTTCTTTGATTGCTCTTTACTTTATTCATTGATGCAGAATCTCTCGGTTGAGCTTAGAACTTGTGATACTGAGCACTAGAATTACAGATGGGCTCTCTCACCCACATATGTGGCTTCTGGGGATCTGAACTGCAGCCTTAAAGCTTGCAAGGCAAGTACTTTATCTACTTTGACTCGAAATAATTTTTTAAGTAATTACTAATTGTTGAGACCTTAGTATTTTCCCTGTGTCTATGGTACTATTTCTGGTTTTATAAACATATTTTCTACAGCCTTGCTACTCAACTCACAGAAGTTGCCTGTTTTGGGGGCTGGAGAGATGGCTCAGCGGTTAAGAGCACTGCTCTTCCAGAGGACCTGGGTTCGATTCCCGGCACCCACATGGCAGCTAACAACTGTCTGTAGTTCCAGTTCCAGGCAAATAAATAAATAAATAAAGTTAAAAGAAGTTGCCTGTTTCTCCTTCCCAAGTACTAGGATTAAAGGCTGGCACTGCCACCACCTGGCCTTAAATTGTTTTTCAGGTATTTTGTTATGAGACTTTGCTAAGTAACCAACTAACTAAATAATTTCACAGACATATACTGTGAGTGATTTTGTGTGTGTGTGTGTGTGTGTGTGTGTGTGTGTGTGTGTGTGTGTGTGTGTGAAGAGAGCAGAAAGCCAAAGAAGTTTATGGTCATGCAAATGCTAAACCCTTCTAGCTAGTTCTGGTTGGCTCCCACATTTTAAAAGGCGGTAATTTTAATGCAAGGCATGTCCTTATATTAGGAGCTGAAGAAGAACTGGAAGTATATTTACTAAAAAGTGCTATAAAAGATGTTTATGTGGAGGGGCAGATTTTCAATGCTGGGGAGACTAGCTTGCTGTACGAGGATGTGGACAAATGACCCTAGATAGTATGGAAGTGTTTGGTTGGCTTATATACTGTGACCAGAGGCTCAAAGGAACCTAATTCTATACTTTCCCTAGAAGGAATGGCTTTATAGTCACCAGGTAACATCCCAGAAAGTTCAGAGAGCCTCCCTACTGTGACTAATAAGAATGACTGGTGCTTTAAAGTACTCTCATGTAGGCTCTACTGCCCCAGAGCTCCCTGTACCTGTCCTAAGATGCTTTCCCTGGGCTGTCTCTGCCCCTTCTTCATCTACTCACCTAGATTCATTGCTTAATTCCACAGACAGTCATGCTGTGGGCAACTCTTGGCCACATCTCTACAGCAACTGATCTTAATGGGAAATTCATTTATAACCTACTGTAGTGAGCATAGCTTAGCAATACAGAAGAGCAGAATGCTGTTTGTTTCTACTGATGTACATGGGCTAATTGGGAACTAGATGAAGTGCCCACTATTGTCTAAGAAGATTGGTCTACACATCTGTGTCATGGAAAACACCAGTCTCAAAATTTGTAGTACTGTTTCTCCTGATTACAAGCAAATAGCTTTCCTATCACCATAAAGCAAAAACTTCTAAACCAAACTATTGTAAACTGAAAAGCATCTGTATGTATATGTATATATGTGCATGCATATATTTTGATAGGTAGCAAAAATCAACACATAAAAATATTTATTTATTTACTATGTCACAAAAGGTATTTCTTATATTCATTTTTCAAGTCAACATGATATATCTTGCCAATGTGATAATCTGTGTTTCCATGTTTTTTCACTTTTTTACAGAGTCTGGACCACAGAAAGGATTAGTAAATACTTGTTGAGAAGGGCAGTATGAAAATTATCAATAATTATTCTACATAATTGAAGTTCCTTGAGTAATACATTTTTAATAGATGAAAAAGTTCAAAATTGAAATGCATACATTCTACTCCTATTTTAAATAATCCTCCCTTTTCAAAATTTAAGCTATTTGTAATAAAATTTTGCTGAATAAAACAAAAGTAGAGTAAGTCCAATTGGAACATTTATAGATTTGGAACATGCAATTGAATTAATTGAGTTGTTACCATATTTATTCTGACTCTAGAATATTAGAGCCACAGAGATCTGAATGATCACATTTATTAATTAGATTGTTAGGGTTATTAGGCCTCAAACTCACAATCTTCCTGCCTCAACTTCCTGAGTATGGGGATTTTAAGACCTGGATCCAGGTTTAGCTGACTGCTATCCCCCCCTGGAACTGATTCCAAGGCTGCTATTTTGGAGACATGGGCATTTCAGCCTCTCTTGCCAATGATCTGTCCTGGCTCAGTCTTTCCATTGCTATCCTCTGTATGCCTGCATACAGAGACTTTGACAGGTCTTTGTAAGGGAGAACAACTTTTCCTTCTAACTTTGTAGATTCTGTGTACATGATCTTACAAATTTTACTGACTAAAGACAGATGAACAAGAGAAAAGGAGCATGCATTTTCCTTGATGTTAATATTTAAGTTTTACATGTACATGAGTATATTAGGGTTTTGTAGAGTCACAGAATTTGTGGAATTAATCTCTCTCTGTTTCTCTGTCTCTCTGTCTCTCTTTCTCTCTACACACACACATATATGTAGATAGATAGATAGATAGATAGATAGATAGATAGATAGTAAAATTGATTGGAAATGACCTACAGGCTGCAGTCCAACAATGACTAGATGTGAATGGAAAGCCTACTAATTGCTCAGTCCCATGAGGCTGGGAGTCTCAGCTGGTCTTCTCTATATTCCAGAATTCCAGAGAAGTAGGTTCCAATACCAATGAAGCAATGGATGTGCTAACAAGGCAAGGGCAAGCAGGTGATGACTGAGCAAACTCATCCTCCTAACATTGTCCTTATAAAGGCTTCCAGCAGAAGGTGTAGCCCAGATTAGTTGGTCTTCCCACCTCAAGGTAGGTCTGGATTAAAGGCATGTGCTTCCAGCCTCAAAACCCATATCACAGGTGTGCCCTCCCTTTCTCATTTGTGGTTCATTCTAGATACAGTCAAGTTGACACCCAAGAATAGCCACCACAATGAGTTTCTCAAAGAAGGAAGTGAGGACTGAACTATGTGGTTAGATATTGGAGTTTATATATCATTCTAACAAAGGATGCTACATGTGTGCAAATAACAAAACTGTGTGTGCCTGCTGTTGGTTTCCTGTGTGAGATCAGACACACACTACCAGATGCCACATTAGAGTTTATTCAGGGGAGTTGTCGGGAGAGTATGAAGGAGAGAAGGGAAAAAGAGACAGACTTTCACATTTCTCCTTTTAAGAGACTAAGTGGGCACAGATTTACATAGCCACACCTCCGGGCATGCCCTGCATTCGAGGTGTGTTCTGCCACTGCCATGTTGGCTTTAGCATGTGATTACTACATGCCAGGAATTCTTATCTCACCTGGCACCACATTGGGTTTATGACGTGGCTGTGGCTGCTACATGCCAGGAATCCTTACACCTGTGAGTGATAAATACGTGGTGGAAACCAAATGATAAATAAAGGCAATTTGGTGAGGTTCATTCATGTGAATTAGGGTTGACCCACTGGTAGACTTATCTCCTCTTTGGGGTGTGGACAAAGACAGGGTGATCCTTTATTTATTTATTTATTTTTCCATGTGCATGAGTACATGTGCATATGGATACTTATGCATATGTGTGAATATACATGGGAAAGCCTGAAGTCAATGTCAGGAATACTTCTTGATAGCCTTTCCACATTATTCATTGAGGCAGGCTCTCAATCAAACCAAAGCTAACCAAATGACTACAATTATCACTACTTTTGGTACACAGCTTGTTCTGCCTTCTGAGGCAGAAGTCATCAGGTCAACATACCCACTATCTTAGGGTTTCTATTGATATGAAGAGACATCACAACCATAGCAACTATAATAATAATAAAAAAACATAAAGAAAGAAAAACATTTCATTGAGGTGAGCCACTTACAGTTCAAAGGTTTACTCTATCATTGTCATGTCAGGGAGTATAGGGGCTGGGAGTGTGGTAGCATGCACTCAGGCATGGTACTGGAGAGGGAGCTGAGAGTTCTTACACCTTGACTCACAGACAACCGGAAGTGGTGAGACACTGGGCCTTATCTTGAGCATATAAGAAACCTCAAATCTTGTCTCCATAGTGATACACTTCTTCCAACAAGACTACACCTAATCCAACAAGGCCACACATTTCAATAGTGCCACTCCCTTTGGAGGGCCCCACTTTTTTTTAAACCATTACACCCAACAAGCATTTATATAAGTTTTAATGGATATGAACTCAAATGCTCATACTTACATTGCAAAATTTTTAATGACTGAGCTATTTTCCCAGCCAAGGTCTCTTTCACAGAAGGAAGAGTATGCTCTAAATTTAGGCAGAAAGTGGGAGGGTAGGAAGTTTTGTTGTGGCTGCTGTTTCTCAATTCTCATCAGCAAGACTAACTTGTGTAAAAGTAGCATAGTTTGGAAGTTATACTTTCATCCAATTATGCCCAATTTAAATCCTATTAGAAAGGATCCTATATTTTTCAGACAGCTACCCTTATTCCTGCTAGGCAGAGACCTTACATTAGTCTTCTTCATAACATGGGGGTCATGTTATAAGTGGGCTCACTTGTGGCCAAAGCCTCTTCAAGAGCAGGGCCTAAGGCCATAGTATTTATGTCACACATTGTGCATGCCTCTGAAAGTTATTGAGAGTCAGATGGGTCCTTCCTAGGAAGGCCTCTGAAGTACTGCATCTCTATCCTTGCTCACCCAGGACTGAGCGGCTTATATTTTGGGCTTATTTATTTTGACCTAGCTGGATGGAAACCTTCTACCATGTCTCTACAGCCGCTATGATCCTGCACTACTACAGCTCAACTCAACTGCACCCCAACTCAACCCTGTAACCACACATCCCTGCTTGACTCCATGGGCCTCCAGTAGTTCTTCAGCTGTGTTCCTTAAAAGCTAACCACTCTAGAGCTGTATCAGTTCTATGCCTCTGCCTCTAGTAAGGCCTTTTTGAACTTCTTGAATTCTATTATGCATCTATAGCCCTTCTAAAACCATCCTGTAGCCTACATCAATAAAACTACAATTACTATGTGGTATATAATGTATAATCTGAGAGTATATAGACTGATTAAGATAGGAATAAAAGAGGTCATGTTTTCCAATGGTTTCCAGCCATTGAAACCCCATTAGAAAGAATCCTATTTCTTCAAACAGCTACTCTTCTTCCTGCTATGTGGTGATATAGTGTATATCTAATAAAGCTTGTCTGAAAATCAGAGGACAGAGCCAAGCTATGAAGGTCAGGGAGTGGTAACCTATACCTTTAATTCTAGCACTCAGGAGGCAGAGATCTTGTGGATCTCTGTGAACTCAAGGCCAAACAGAGCCAGGTGGTGATGGTATACACCTTTAGTCCTAACACTAGGAAAGTTGAAGGACAAAGTGAAATAACTGGGTGAAGAGGAGGAAGGGGTTTAGCGCTTCACCTGCACATTCATTACCTTTCATCTGGGGACTCAGAGGCATTGAATCTGAGGATTTGGAATAATGACAGACCTAAGGAGTTAGCTAGGTAAGAAGTGACTGTGGCTTGTTTCTCTCTCTCTCTCTCTCTCTCTCTCTCTCTCTCTCTCTCTCTCTCTCTCTGATATTTCAGCTTTTCCCCAGTATCAGACTCTGAGTCTTTATTAATAACATCAAATAGAATGCATACAATATCTGGTACCAAATTTTTCAGGCACAAATTTATGAAAAAGCCATATTCCCATGGTTTTGCAGTCACTGGCACAGAGATACACATGGCCTGAGTCACTACCTAGCTAGCTATGGTTTTTTTTGGACCTAGCCAGTTTTGCCTTTTAGGCATTTCTTGCCACACACATATGTTCTCTATGATCACTTGGGTGAATTTCTCAGACAGTGGCTTTCCTCTCCTGGCGAGTTGTAGGTTTTTTCTGGACCCCCTCTTTTTGAGCTGCCGCCATGCTAGGTAGCTGCCTCACTTCACAGCCATCTGTATCATCATTGTCAGTAGATTTGGTGAATCAATTGTGGTATCTTAAAAAGGGGAATTAGTTTAAGACACACAGAGAGAGTTTTTATCCCACATTAAAAAATGGGAAGTGATGTTACAATACAAAAATTTTGGTCTTTGTTGGATAATACTCTAGACAGTTTGAAAGTGGAACCATTAAAGAAGAGGATAATTAATATAAATGAGATTAATGTAATATCTCTTATAAATATGTTTTATCATTCTTGTATTAACCCTTAAAAATTGGTTTTTATGAGTGTCAAGTTGGTTGATATGAGTGCCAAGGAACATGTATCAGAAAACCTTGTTAAAAATAAAATGAAGATCAGATTAATTACCTAAACAGGCCTATAACCCTTAAGGAAATTGAAGCTGTCATTAAAAGCCTCCCCAAAAATAAAAGCCCTGGTCCAGATGGTTTCAGTGCAGAATTCTACCAGACATTCAAAGAAGAATTATTACCATTACAACTCAAACTGTTTCACACAGTACAAACTGAAGGAATATTGCCAAATTCCTTTTATGAGGCCACAATCACCCTAATACCCAAGCCACTCAAAGACACAACAAAGAAGGAGAATTATAGACCAATTTCCCTCATGAATATTGATGCTAAAAGCCTCAACAAAATTTTAGCAAACCGTATACAACAATATATAAAAAATATCATCCACCACGACCAAGTAGGCTTCATCCCAGAAATGCAGGGCTGGTTTAACATACAAAAAACCGTAAACGTTATCCATCATATAAACAAACTAAAGGAACAAAATCGCATGATCATATCCTTAGATGCTGAAAAAGCCTTTGACAAAATCCAACACTCCTTTATGATTAAAGCCCTGGAGAGATCAGGAATACAGGGAGAATATCTAAATATAATAAAGGCAATTTACAAGAAGTCGACAGCTAGCATCAAACTAAATGGAGAAAAACTCAAAGCAATCCCACTAAAATCAGGACTAGACAAGGATGTCCTCTCTCTTTCTTTATCTATTCAATACAGTTCTCAAAGTTTCAGCTAAAGCAATAAGAGAAGGAAAGGAGACTAAGGGGATACAAATTGGAAAAGAAGAAATGAAACTATCTCTATTTGCAGATTATATGATTGTATACATAAGTGACCCACAAAATTCTTCCAAGGAACTGCTACAGCTGATAAATACCTTCAACAATGTAGCAGGATACAAGATTAACTCAAAGAAATCAGTAGCCCTTCTATACACTAAAGATAGAAGAGCTAAAAAAGAAATAAGGGAAACATTACCCTTCATAATAGTTGCAAATAGTATTAAATACCTTGGAGTAACTATAACCAAAGAAGTAACAGGTGTATTTGACAAAAATTTTAAATCACTGAAGAAAGAAATTGAAGAGGATATCAGAAAATGGCAAGATCTCCCATGTACCTAGATAGGTAGGATCAACATAGTAAGAATGGCAATTCTACCAAAAGCAATCTACAGATTAAAAATGCACTGCCCATCAAAATCCCAACACAATATTTTCTGGACCTTGAAAGAACAATATTCAATTTCATTTGGAATAACAGGAAAGCCAGGATTGCCAAAACAATTTTGCTCCTCAAAAGAACCTCAGGAGGCATCACCATCCCTGACTTCAAGCTATACTCTAGAGCTACAGTAATAAAAACAGCCTGGTACTGGCATAAAAGCAGACTTGTGGATCAATGGAATAGAATTGAGGATCCAGACATTAACCCAAAAACCTTTGACAAAGAGGCCCAAAATATTCAATGGAAAAAAGATAGTATCTTTAACAAATTGTGTTGGCATAGCTGGATGGTAGTGTGTAGAAAAATGCAAATAGATCTGAGCCTGTCACCCTGCACAAAACTCAAATCCAAGTGGATCAAAGACCTCAACATAAACCCAGCCACTTTAAACTTGATAGAAAAGAAAGTGGGAAATACACTTCTACGAATTGGCACAGGTGACCACTTCCTAAATATAACACCAGTGGCACAGACACTAAAATCAACAATCAATAAGTGGGTTCTCCTGAAGCTGAGAAGCTTCTGTAAAGCCAAGAACACTGTCAATAGGACAAAATGACAGCCTACAGAATGGGAAAAGATTTTCACCAACCCTACAAGTGATAGAGGACTGATCTCTAAGATATACAAAGAGCTCAAGAATCTAGAGCTCAAAACCTTGAGAAACTAGTTTGATGCTGGCTGTCGGCTTCTTGTAAATTGCCTTTATTATATTTAGGTATTCTCTCTGTATTCCTGATCTCTCCAGGGCTTTAATCATAAAGGAGTGTTGGATTTTGTCAAAGACTTTTTCAGCATCTAAGGATATCAAAAAATGGGGTTCAGAACTAAAAAGGAAATTCTCAGCAGAAGAATTAGGAATGGCTGAAAGGCACCTGAAAAAGCGCTCATCATCTTTAGCCATCAGAGAAATGCAAATCAAAACAACCTTGAGATACCACCTGACACCTGTCAGATTGACTAAGATAAAAGGCACAGATGATAGCCTATGCTGGAGAGGATGCAGAGCAAGGGGAACACTCCTCCATTGTTGGTGGGAGTGTAAGCTTGTTCAGCCACTTTGGAATGCAATATGGCGGTTTCTCAGAAAATTGAGGATCAATTTTCCCAAGCACCCAGCAATACCACTTCTGGGTGTATACCCTAAAGATGCACAGTCACACTCCAAGGGCATTAGCTCAGCTATGTTCATAGCAGCGTTTCTTGTAATAGCAAGAACCTGGAAACAACCTAGATGCCCCTCAACTGAAGAATGGATTAACAAATTGTGGTACATCTACACAATGGAGTACTACTCAGCAGTAAGAAAAAATGATATCCTAAATTTTGCAGGTAAATGGATGGATTTAGAGAATATCCTCCTGAGCGAGCTATCACAAACCCAGAAAGATAATTAGTGGATGTACTCACTCATTAGTAGACTCTAAACAAACAAACAAACAAGAAAAAAGCAAAGCATTCCCAAACTGCAAACCACAACTACTCAACAGCTTAGGATCAGAAACACCTTGGACTGACTCCTTGGATCCCACTTCCCCTAGAGGAAAACCTGACTCAGTCTTGAGTTTGGGGGGAGAAAACTGGATCTGCCAGGAGTGGAGGCTTCACTAGAAATATTGGGACAGAGGGACCTTGGGACTGCCTGCTGCCTGCCCAGGGAGGTGATGGGTAGTTGTGGAGAAGAAAGAATGATGTGATATGGTGGGAGGGGGAAGGGATCTTGAATAAAGATATACAAGGATAGAAAGTGTTACTTCTTTGTTCATAATAATAAAATAAAAAATAAAAATAAATTGTATTTACCTATGTAAAAGAAAAGAAAACCTTGTTAAAACCTATCACAGAGATACTCAGATCCAGACAGAAGAATTTAAAGGAGAACCAATCTCAATATTGCATTATAAGGTTACAGAGAAACAGCCTAAGACTTTCAAACAGCCAACTTTAATATATTCAGAAACTTTGCAGGAATTGTCAAATGTTATAAACCTTGTAATAACTAAATGAACTCTTGCTCAAATGGTAAATATAAGGATATTCAAGAGAGCAATAGTCACATATGACATGGATTCATCATTTATAAAGCAGATGTTAAACATGTGGTCAAGTTGTAATGGCATTATATCTAAAGACTAGACAGATACAGTTACAACAGTTTTAGAGGCTAGGTCTCAGTTACAGTGGAGGACCTGGTAAAAGGGTGAAGTTAAAAGCAATGAACAATGTAGTAAGGCTAGAGATATTAAAATATCCCAAGACCAACTTCTTGGGGAGGAATATTATGCCGATGTAGAAAGGCAATCTTTATACAATGACCACACTCAGGCTTTAAGCAAAATGGCACCATTGAATTCTTGGGTTAGAATTGAAGAAGCAGGAAAGAAAACTGAGTCATTTACAAAAGAGATCCAAGGCCCAAAAGAAACCTTTATTGATTTCTTACAAAGATTGACTTCAGTAGTAAATAGAATGATACCAAATTCAGAAGCTAGTCAAATAATAATTTAATCTCTGGCTTTTGAAAATGCTAATTCATAATGCAAAAGATAATTTGGCCATTAATGGGAGTATCACCTTGGAGGAATGGATTAGGGATACAATTAATATGGAATCTCATAACTCTTATGATTCTTAGGTAGAAGAAATTGGTTCTAAAGGTTTGAAAATATCAAAATATTAAATGTTACAACTGTGGAAAACAATCATCTAAAAAGGGACTGGTAACAAGGCATTCCTAGAAACAATATTTTTGTTAAGAATAGCTTCAACAGAATGTAACTCCCTTCTGGGGTATATAGCAGGTGTGGCAAAGCAGCCATTGGACCAAGGGATGTAGGTCAACAGGGGACAAGCAAGGTAACTTTTTGTCATCAGGAAATGCTCTGAGGGGCCTCTCACAGGCCCCTATATTAAATTCAGTTCAGTCTTATGCTATCATTGTGGAGGAAATACTTTCCCAGAGTATTTAAAGAACTTAAAGTCTATTCTAAAATCAAAACAAAACAAAACCAAGAAAAAAACTCAAAGCAAAACAAAACAAAAACTCATACTACTATGGAAGATAGAACAGCTATAGAAAGAGAGCAAAAAATGAGAAAAACTATAAAGTGAATATTATGACAAACTTCTTTTTGAATTGAAGAAAGCCCAAATTTTAAAATATGAGTAAATGACATTGTCATTGAAGGTCTGGTAGACATAGGTGTGAATGTAATAGTAATTAAACCAGAATCTTTGCATTCAAATTGGCCCCTTGAGGAGGTAAATGTTGATCTTTTGGAGATTGGAAGTTATTCCATGTAAAACAGAGTGCAAGATAGTTCAAATGTATAGGCCAGAAGAACAGAGAGGAAAATGAAAGCTTTATGTGGCTAATATATTACAGAAACAAACTATAAACTAACATATGTTTCTGGGGAAAATATTAGAATATATTATGAGAAATAGTCACCAACCATTCAGGTTGTACAAAAACAAGGCACAACAGCTGCTGATCTTTTAAAGGCACCAAGAGCCATACCATTAAAATGATATAAATATAAAATCTATATGTGTTTAGCAATGGTCTTTCACAAAAGAGAAATTGCTGGTTTTGGAATACCTGGTAAAAGAGCAGTTAAATGCTCAGCATATTGAAGCATATCCTCTCTTGTGTCAAAATTAAAAAGGTTATAACTAACATAATAAAACCATACACTATCGCGGAATAAACCCGCCACCAATTGATATGTTTTAAATAAGATTTATTTTGTTAGAATCACGAGCAAAAGAAAGTTTTAGCAACACGCCCAGCCACTGCCGTACGGAGCCGCCGCGCGCTGGGGCCAGAAGGACCGCCTCTCCTTGCGCCGCTGCGCGTGCTGGGCTGGAAGCAACCATACAGTCCGGGATTCCTGCTACATCTCCCCATTTTGTCTAAATAGGAAGGTTCTAAACTAGGTATAAAGCTACATACTACAGGGATTACCATAAGACAGTGTGTGGGAAAGAGGAAGGAACTAACATAAGTGAGGTCAAACTACCGCTAGCAAACAACTACAAAGTGCAATTTAATATCTAAAATGTTGATACAAAAAAAAATGTACAGGGATTGT
>PVIH01009766.1:62580-80105 GCA_004025045.1 Sigmodon hispidus | reverse complement strand
CTCTTCCAATTTTTTGTTTGTATTTTCTTCTATTTCTTTAAGGCTTTTTTCATATCTTCTTTGAGAGCTTCGATGAACATCAAAAAGGAATTTTTGGTGTTGCTTCCTTCTGTTTCCTCTTCATTGGTCAGTTTAGGCCTTGTATTTGTAGGATCGCCACTCTCTTCTGGAGTTACCATGTTGTCCTTTGTAGTATTATGTAATTTTTTGCACTGGCATTTGCCCATGGCTTCAGTGGTTCACAATTAGATGGGTCCTGGTCAGTTGTGGCACTCGGGTTTGTATGCCTCCTGTCACCTTTCTGTTCAGGGTCTGATTTTGTCTTTCAGAGACCCCTGCAGTTGTTGGTTCGCTCATTTCGAGGTCCTGGCGGGGTTTCCTTCAGCAGGAGATGTGGATGTGGTCAGGGACAGAGTTTACCTGCCCCTGCTCCAGAGAGCGCTGGGATTCTGCAGCCAGCACTGGGTCCCAGGAGCTGAACCGGAAGCAATGGGAGCTCAACTCTCCCTCCCAGGCTGGGACATAGGCGCTGAGGCCTCTTGCCCCCTCCTGACCTCTGGGCGGGGTCTGAATCTGCCTTCAGAGATCCCTGTAGTTGGTTTGCTCAGTTCGAGGTCCTGGCGGGGTTTCCCTCAGCAGGAGATGTGGATGTGGTCAGGGACAGAGATTACCTGCCCCTGCTCCAGAGAGCGCTGGGATTCTGCAGTCAGCACTGGGTCCCGGGAGCTGAACCGGAAGCAATGGGCGATAGTTATAATTTTCATTAGTTATGATAAAAGATATAAAACCTTCACCTCACAAAAATAGGATAGATGGGGGAATATTTTCTTTAATTTTGCTAAGTAAAGATAGACCAGATATTGTAAGTGTAATTTTTGCTTAATAGCTATTTTGTTATATGTAATTTTGCTTGTTGAAATTGAAATCATCATTTTTGTTTAGACAAACAAGGGGAAGTGATGTGGATATCTTTCTGTATGCTGTAAATTGCCATTTACCATTGCATAATAAAGAAACTCTTTTGGCCTTTGGCAAGGCAGTTTAGAAGCATCCAGGAAATTCAAGCATAGATAAAGGGAAAGAAGGGTGGAGTCAAAAGAAAACACTATGAGCTGCCATTGAGAGAGGAGAAACATGTAAAAGTACAGATAAGCCATGAGCCATGTGGCAAGACGTAGGTTAATAAAAATGGGTTAAAATGTGAAAACTAGTTAGTAATAAATCTGAGTCATAGGCCAAACAGCATATAATTAATATAAGGCTGTGTGTGATTATTTGGGACCAACCTGAATGTAGTTTATTTGGGACTGGTCCAGATCTTGGGGCTAGGATGGTCCAGAAAATTCTTACTACAATACTTTATAAAACTTTAACTTTTTTGTGATAACAAAGAGTTAAACTATATCATATTCAAGTACTTCTGACAAATTAAGTAATTGAAATCTAACTTCTTATATTCCAACACAGAGTCTGAATTACTAGTTTTAAAAAATTGATTTTCTTCCTGTGGTGCTGAATAATAAACTTAGGTTTGATACATACTCAAGAAGTGATTGACCACTATGCTTCATCCCAGGCTCTCTAGTTAAATCTAAAAGGGTGAACTTAGAGTTTAAAAGCAGTGAACATAATGATAGGAGTAATATTATTTTGCTTCCTCTACTTCAGATATTTGAAATTTGTATGCTGTAAATGGAACCAAGCAATAAAATTATAGTCATAAAAATGAAGGTTTTTCTAAATATTCTAGTGCCAAGTGTTGAGTACCTACCAAGGAGAAAAAATCTGGACCTCAGTTAAGGCTCAAGAATGCCAAACCTGATATCAGAAAAGCATCAATAGGAGAGAGTCTATGGAGGTCCAATTATGTGATCAGTTACTTGTTGATTAAGGTGATAAATGTGTCTTTCATAACATCCTAAGTTTTCTTTACAATATTTGTTAATCAGTCAAAAGAGTTGCAAATATGTTAAAAATCAAAGGGAGAAAGGTGCTTTAAAACACAACAAAAACCCATTTGTTAGTGTGATTGGACATGCCAACACAAAATAACACCAAAAATATCTGGGAGTACTGCAATTAAAATACATCATAAAATGGCACATTTTACTTAATAAGTGAAATCCAAAGAAATAACTGTAGAGGAATTAAAGAACCACAAAATATCATTAGAAATTAAATCTAGCAGATCTATTTGATAACATAATAAAATTGGTGCAGCATGAAAATGCATGGCTCTGTAAGCATGAAGATATACTAGAAAATATTCAAGTAAAACAGAAGGAGCAGAAAAGAGATACGTAAGACATGGAAATATGTAAAAAAAAATTTAAATATGTATAAAAACTAACATATCAAAAAGAGAATACATTTAAAAAATCACAAAAATATTACTTACCAAATAAAGTATATAAGCTTACAAATTCCAGAGTAAATATGTACTTAAGTAGAATAAATATAAATAAACCACATGTAGACATATAACCATAAAAATACTGAAAAATAATGAGAAATTAAAATAAGTTGACCAGGTTAAATTACCTACAAGGAAACCAAAACCAGAAATGTTCTATTTTTTCCCCATGAATCAGTGAATGTCATTTTAGAGATCTGAAAAATAAATGCCTACTATTGAACAAGTGGGCACATCTTGCCTGGCAGGTAGGTGTTGTAGTGTGTAGTCTAGTACAGCAAAGAACAATGGTGTTGTTTCTCTTCTGAGGCTTGTATACCACCTTCCATTACTATAAATGCCAGCCAGGATAGAGAATTTTCCCATTAATTCAAGACTAATTTCTCCATATTCTGCAACCAGAGTGAGGGATGTTTTCAGCAATAGAACAGCTGTAGAAAAGAGAACAAAAATTTGGAAAGAACCATAATGTGGATATTTTGGCAAATTTCTTGAAATGAATTAAGGACCAAAATTAACAATGTGAATAGGAATAAATGATGTCATTGAAGTTTTGATAGACACAGGTATAGATGTAACAATAATTTCACCAGGAATTTGAAATTCTTAGCATTCAAATTGTCCCCTTCAGGAGGCAAATATTCAGCTTGTGAGGACTAGAATATTATTCCAAGTAAACAGAGTACAAGGTGGCCATTAAAGAAAATCACAACTAACTGAATTGTAGAGTTGTGGAACCCAGTCCCAAAGGAAACATCTACAAAACAAGTCCTGTGCCCATGGCTTGGGGAACATTGTGTAGGAGGGCATAGAAAGATTTTAAGTGCCAAAGTTTGCTATGATATTATATCTACTGGTAATGTCAGAAGCCACACCTGTTGAAATCTCACCAATATGATTGCCTAAACATGAGCTGAGCAAGAATGACAACAACAGACTTTCCAAAGTAATGGAGAAAAACCAGGAAGAGGGAAATGCTACACAAAGAACTATGAGAAACTAAGAAATACTGAGAGTGGAAAAAATGGTCTTCCTCAGTGAAGAGAACAGGAGTTGATTATCCAGTACCAAATATTTAGCCCTGAAAACATACATATGAGTAAAAACATATGTATACATGTAAACACATACAGACTGAATAGGTTATATTGGGAAATACATATATTTATGCATGTAACAATAACTAATGAAAAAGAGGCCTTGGAATCCAAAGAGCAAGAAGGGCCCTGTGGCATGGCTTGAGGGAGGAAAATGAAGGAGGAAATGATATAATTATATTATAATCTCAAAAATTAAAAAAACGTAAAAATTCTTTACTATTTTTATAAAGTTCAAGCTTATTCAAAATGAAGCTATTTCTCTATTTATTTTTATTTCATTTACTTTTAAGATTATAACACATGCATATTGTTTTTTTTCTTCTCATTCTCCTTTCCTAAACCTCCCAAGTTTTACATCAATTTGACACAAGGTGGAGTTATTTTGAGAGAGGGAACCTTAATTGTTAAAATGTCCCCATTACAGTGACCTGTGACCAAGCCTATGGTGTATTTTCTTGATAGAAGATGAATATGGGAGGGTCTAGCTCACTTTGGGTGGTGTTACCACTGGGCTAGTGGTTCTAGATGCTGTAAGAAAGCAGGCTGGGGAAGGTATGAAGAACAAGCCAGTATCCAGTACTTCTCTGTGGCTTTTGCATTAGTTCTTGCCTCCAGGTTCCTCAGTGATAGACTACTATTTAGAAATAAAACAAATTATTTTTCTCACTCAGTTTCTTTTAGTTATAGTATGTTATTAGAATAATAAAAGCCCTAAGATACAAGTTGACTAAGTCATGGAAAGCAAGCCTGTAAATAGTGCTGCCATGGCCTGGGCTTTAGCTATTTCCTCCAGGTGCCTATGTTGAACACCAGCTTTGGCTTCCTTAATTATAGGCTGTATTCTGTAAGTCACATAACTCTTTACAGATCTCACAGTGCTTGTGGACATGGTGTTTATTGCAGTCATAGAAAGAGATCTAGGACAGGAAAGTAGCTGGTGAAGGAGTCCAGGCTCTATTCTTAACAATATTTTTAGCTAAACAACTCCACATTTCATGCTTATATTGCAGTAAAGACTTCCTTACCTAAGTTTTATTTATTTTTTGTGCAGGACATTTTAATAATTGAAATGAGATAAGACAAAGAGTAAAGGCTAAGGAAAATCATGTAAGCCATGATGGTTAAGAACAACTCAATGGCACATGAAGCTAAGGACAACTGATAAGCTATTAAAATTAATGTGTAAATTAATGCAATGTCCAAATTTAGTATATAAAAATAAAATAAGTTTATAAGCAATAGCAGATGTAAAATTTAAAATGATGCTTCAAAAAGATTAAAAAAATATATCCTTGGTTGAAACTTAGAAAAAAAACACTGAAAGAAATGAGGAAAATGTTGAAACAATGAAAATTTTTATTGCTATGTACTCAGAGGTCTTAGTGACTAAAAAACATGGTGATTGCTTCTCTCTTAAGAGCTTGTAGTAAATTGTCTCTTTCCTATTTCAGTTTACAGAGAAAAAAATGCACTGGAAGTTTAGAAGAAGCTATTTTTTCTGAAACAAATGTAGCGGACAAATTAACTTCACAGCTAATCCCAGTAGAAAGGCAGCCTGGAAAATAGTACCGTCTATCCAGACTGCCATAAATGTGTTCACCTCACTTTTGTGGACTAGTGAAGGAAGGAAGAAGGAGTTTGGCAGCTAAGTGGAGGACTGTCACCATTTGTGAATAGTATAGTCAGTGGCTATTCAGCTAACCAGTGCAGGCTGCTGGGAAAGATGGTTAGAACTTGGCTGTAGGGCTATCAGTCTTTCACTAAGCCTGTCATTCATGCAGCCTTTATTATCCTTCATTCTCTGGATCATGGAAGGAATTCTCCAGTATTGAGACTTCATTTCCTATAGGCTTTCTTCCTGTTTTCCAACAACAGTGTCAGCCATGAGTTGAATGATACATGGGCTATTATTAAAGCACAGAAAAATTCCCTTAATAAAATGCTAAGTAAATATCTTAGAGTTCTAAAATGTTTTTAAAATGTGACTAACCACTTTAATGTAGGTGGCCCCAACCACCAAAACTCCTCTATTGGTTTTACTTCAGTTAACATAGAATTTATTATAAAATACCCACTAAATATTAACTATACCAACCATTAAGGTCAGTGGGGTGCTGTTAATGAGTTCACATGCAGAGATAATAATTGGATGGAGATTATGAACTCAGTCTATTTACTTTTTAAAGTTAGCTTTTGTTGGTGATTACAACTCCAAATAACTGCACCTTTTGTAGTATATATATTTGTTTACTCTTACATCCCCCAAATGTCTGCATTGTATTTCAAGGGTGTGTTTAGTGCTTATAATTTCACAGGAAATGTGTTCTAACTTCAAGGATAGTAGTATCCTTAAAGATAGATGGAAAGGAACATAGGGATAAATGACTGAAGTGTTCTTATATTGAAAATACACTGGGAATCCCATGGCAATTTACTTGGGTTTTATAACATACTGACCCAAAATACCTCTATTAAGGTTTTGGCACAAGAAAGGTTAGTCTCACCTACCCTTCATTTTTCTTCTCTTAGGAAAGTAATAAAACCTAGCTTTTATTTTCTAATCTTTTGATCAATCTGCTTATGAGACTTTCCCTTTAGGAAGTGATGTATCTTCTGGGTCCAGTTCCCCAGCTCAACACCCATCTTCACCTGAATGACTCAAGGTGACTCAATGAGACACAAAACAGAGACAAAAGAGGCATGAAATCTGTTAGAAGGAGTAAGGAGAAGTTGGGTTGATAAAGAAAACGGTGTGATAAGAATGCATTATGTAAACATATAAAATTGTTACATGGCTCTGCTGGTGAAGGCACTTTCCAGGAAACATTGACAACCTAAGTTTGTTTCCTGGAACTCACATTATAGAAGAAAAGAACCAATTCAACTTAGTTGTCCATTGATCTCTACATGTGTACAGTGACATACAGATACGTACATGTACACACACATACATTATTTTTAAAATTTTAAAGAAAAGAGAAAGAAGACTTCTCAAAGAAGAAATATACTTATCTCTGAGGACTCAGAGCCACAGAAAACACTGTGAAATATAAGCCTTGCTAATCTCCCTCTGGTTTATTATTATATGAAATCATATCCTATTTAATCAATTTACAAAACTATGGACTTCAACAATTCTGACATAAAACTAATATGTTACTATTCCTTCATATTTTCATTTCATTACAAAAGCTCTCATGTCTCGAAAAACTTGTTTTAGGCAAATCTGTGTGGTTTTCTTTTATTAATCTGATTTTCATAAAGGATTCTAACATGTACATAGTCCAAGTGATGAAATTATATTTCTCTTTCCACATAACTTCAATGGCTAATATACTGGTAAGGAAAATGTGAAAAATGCATATATTTTAGCTTAGTATGGAGTGATGTATAGCAGATCTGCTGTGGTGAGAAGTAGGGAAATGACTAGGAATTCAACCATCTGTGTTTATTCAAGAGAGAACTATGTTTCCTCCAAAGTCAGTTATTCAAGAATGCTAGCATTAAGCGTGCCTTGGAATAATATTTTGGGATTTGTTATAGTCTAATATTGATACTGGTGAAACCGAACTGATCTCATGTGATTCTTATTCTCCTTATTAAAAGCATTTAATAGTCGATTAGTTGGAGCATTAAAAAGGTAAGGATGCCCCAAGTACTAGAAAAATGTACATTTAAAACCAGAAGAAATGGATAAGTTAAGCTTTCCTGAGTGATGTAGTTGTGAAACAGCATGTCAATGTTCTGTAAGACATTGCACTAGGGAGCAGAAATTCTCAGAGGGAAAAATCACAGGGTCTCATTACATGCTGCTTATTCCACATATCTCTTTAGAATGGATTAAGGCTGACACACCTACTAGAGAGGCAGTCCCTTATCCAGCTGATTAACTTGATCAACTCAGTTAACTCTCATGAGAGAATACAATGATATGTTTCCTGCTAAAGTTTGATTCCACTATTTTTAAATGTTTGGAAATTGAATTTTTATTAAAACAATATTTACTTTTTTATTGTATTGAAAATTGACTTTTTTATTTTTCCCCCTTTTCTTTTTTTCCCTTTTCTATCTTATATTTAAAAAGTTTTTCCATATCTACCTCTGCTCCTCCTCTCTTCTCTCTTCCCAGACTTTTCAGTTCCCCTTCAGCCTTCTCACCTCACACCCAAGGAGGCCAGGGAGTCCTGCTATGGGTCAGATTAGTATGACATATCTAGTTGAAGATAAATCTTTTATCCCAGTATTAATGCTGAGTTTGGTGTTCCTCTTTGGTTAAAGCAATAAGAGAACAAAAGGAGATTAAGGAGATACAATTTGGAAAGGAAGAAGTGAAACTATTCTACTTGAAGGTGCTAGGATTGTATACATAAGTGGCCTTAAAAAATTTCCAGGGAACTTCTACAGCTGATAAAGCCTTCAGGAATGTAGCAGGGTACAAGATTAACTAACAAAAGAAAATCAATAACCCTCTTATAGATAAGTAATAAAAGGGATAAAAAAGAAACCAGAGTAACATCACCCTTTATAATGGCTGCAAGTAGTATTAACTATCTTGGGGTAACTCTAACCAAAGAAGTGACAGACCTATATGACAAGAACTTGAAGTCACTGAAGAAGATATCAGAAAATGGCAGGATCAACATAGTAAAAATGGCAATCTTACCAAAAGCAATCTTTTGATTCAATTCAATCATCATCAAAATTCTTACACAAATTTTTGTAGACCTTGAAAAAAACAATACTCAAGTTCATATGGGCTAACAAGAAATCCAGGATTTCCAAATCAATCATGTTCAATAATAGAACTTCAGGAGGCATCACCATCCATGACTTGAAGCTCTACCATAGAGCTACAGTGATAAAAACAACTTGATACTGGCATGAAAACAGATTTGTGGATCAATGGAATTAAATTGAAGATCCTGAACTTAACCCACACACCTATGAACCCCTGATCTTTGACAAAGAAATCAAAAATATACAGTGGAAAAAAGATAATATCTTCAACAAATACTGCTGGCATAACTGGATTTTAGTATGTAGAAGAATGCAAATAGACCTACAGCTTTCACCCTGCACAAAACTCAAATCCAAGTGGATCAAAGACCTCAACATAAACCCAGTTACACTGAGCTTGATAGAAAAGAAAATTGATTTTTTTTCATAGACTATATCTCAATTATTTTTCCCCCATTGTCTTCAGAATCCTCTCAGGTCATTCTTTCATTGTCTCCCATCCAGATCCACCCCTTTTTTGTTTCTGTTAGAAAACAGGCATCTAAGGGAAAATGATAAAATATGACATAATAAGATAAAACAAAAAACATCATATCAAAATAGTACAAAACAAACAGAAGGGAAAAACCCAAGAAAGGACATACAAAACAGATATATGTGCAGAGACCCACTTGTTAGTACGTTCAGGAATTCCATTAAAAACAAAAACAGAAGAAATACACAACATATACATAAAGGATCTGTAGTGTAAAATGGAGAGAGTGAGAGAGATTACAAATAGAACTTAAAATTTAAAAAGAAAAAAAATGTCCTGACATGACATTATGTCACAAAGGACCACTGAAGATGCCACTGTTGGTCATCTACTACTGGGCATGCAGTCTACCATTAAAAGTAGCTTATTTACCCATTGAAATTCACATGGAGAAAACTATTTGCAAATGGTTATCAATTGCAGAAGCTCCTAGGTTAGAGACATGAGCTTGTATACACTTTTCCTTTAAGCACTAGCATCTATCTGGTGAAGACTGGTGAAAACCCCATGCATGCTGTTTTAGCCTCTGTTTGTTTAAATGCCTGTTGGTCCTGTTGGGTTTAGTTGGGTATGCATCCTTGGTCTCCTCCATTCTCTCTTACACTCTTTATGCCTCCTTTATTAACTGAGTCCTAAAAAGAGAGATTTAAAACAGATACTTGTTTCAGGCTGAGTGTTTCAGTCTTTTCCTATTTGTATAATGTCTGGGGATGGGTCTTTTGATTTGTTCCCAACCACTGCAGGAGGAAGCTTCTCTCATGAGAAAGGAAAGCAATGATCCCCTGAGTCATTAGAAGTCATTTTACTATTACATTGCTTTAGTAGAGTAGTAGTAATTGTTTTTTCCCTAGGTCTCTTGCCCCGGCCAGCAGGGTCTTCAGCGTGGACCTGAACCTGGGAATGAAACAAATGGAAGGCAGGAATACAAAGAACGGAAGGACAAGACAAATATCAAGTCTTCTGAAGCTTTATTGTTTCAGCCAATATTTATACAGAATCTCTGCCCTGCAAGCAGCTGGGAGGAAAGTGGTGGGATATTCGAAAGAAGGTGGCAAGCCTGTAAGGGGAAGTAACAGACAGGGTAGAATTGATATGGAAATCTATCTGTTATCAGTTGAGGGCCTGGAGAATGTCACCTGCTGATCTGAGAAGGTCAAGGAGAAAGCCTGGAGTCATGGTTTAGCTTAAAACAATAAAGGGTGTAGTCTTCTGGTAAATGGCTATCTAGGGTATAGACTGCTGGTAAATGGCTAGCTGTAGGAGCTAACTTATAAAATATGGCTAAGTTAGGCTTTGGCTCCCAACAGTCTCTAGACCATGTAGTCTCAGATTTTCAGTCACTCAAGCAGTTCTGGGAATGAACCATTTTGTAAAGTGAGCCTTAAATCAAATCAGATACTGTTTTGTCACTCTTGCAAACTTTGTGCCACCAATTTATGAGTGTATCTTAAAGTAGAATTATGTCATTTTTCCTTGTCTCTTCCTCCCTCCAGATGCTTCCTTGCCCCCAACTCTCAAATCAACAGCCTATTTTCTTTAGTAGTTATTGTTACATGCACATACATGTTTGTATATTTATGTACAGATGTATAAATTCAACCTGTTGAGTTCATTTTTATTGTATACTGTTTCATGCTGACTACCATATCCACTAATGGTATGTTTCTCTGGCAGACACTAATTCTCCTAGCTATCATTCCTCATGAAAGAACCTTTCCACCAATCCTACAAGTGACAGAAAACTGATCTCTAAAATATATAGAGAACTCAAGAAACTAGAGCCCAAAACCTTAAATAACTCAATTAAAAATGGGGTTCAGAATTTAAAAGGAAATTCTCAGCAGAAGAATTCCAAATGTCTGAAAGGCACTTGAAAAAGTACTCAACATCTTTAGCCATCAGAGAAATGCAAATCAAAACAGCTTTGAGATACCACCTGACACCTGTGAGATTGTCTAAGTTTAAAGATACAAATGACAGCCTATGCTGGAGAGGTTGCGGAGCAAGGGGAACACTCCTCCATTGTTGGTGAGAGTGTAAGCTTGTTCAGCCACTCTGAAATGCAGTATGGCAGTTTCTCAGAAGACTGGGAATCAATCTCCCCAAGGACCCAGCAATACCACTTCTGGGCCTGTACCCTAAAGATGCACATTTGCACCCCAAAAGCATTAGCTCAACTATGCTTATAGCAGCATTATTCATAATAGTAAGATCCTGGAAACAAACTAGATGTCCCTCAACTGAAGAATATATTAACAAAATGTGGTACATCTACACAATGGAGTACTACTCAGCAGTAAGAAAAAAATGATATACTAAAATTTGCCGGCAAATGAATGGATTTGGAGAATATTCTCCTGAGCGAGGTATCACAAGCCTAAGAGATAAGCAGAGAATGTACTCACTCATTAGTGGACTTTAAATAAATGAAAAGCACACCCAACCTGCAAATCACAACCACTAAACAGCTTGAGATCTGAAGCACCTTGGACTGGCAGTTTGGAGCCCATTCCCTTGAGAGGAACACCTGACCCAGTCTTGATGTTGGGATGGGAGAAAAGCAGATTTGCCTGAAGTGGATGTGACTTTATTCAAAAATTAAAAAATAAAATAATGCTGCAATTTTATTTTCTTATAAAAAAAAGCAAAAGCAAAAATAAAGAACCTTCTCTTTACAGCAAATGAACTCCATCTCAAAATAACCACAACTAGGCACAATGCAGAAACCAATGGGATCCTGGAGTCTATCCCCAGGTGATACATCTGTATTCTTAATCTTGGCTCAGAGAACATTGCAAAAGAGGTGGAAGAAAGCCTGAAAGAGACAGAACACCAGAGTATATGCTGTGACACATTTTCCTCTTGTTTCATGAAGGAGATCAAAACAATTGCAGTATCAAGAATCCTGATAATGTGAAAACTGAGCAGTCCCCCAGTGTTTCAACCCTAGGCAAGGCACCAAGAGCAACTACTGACTTCTGAAAAAGAGAGAATTAGATCCCCCCTTTTTATTTAACAATATTAGAAAAGAATCTCATGCTTCTGCCACGTTTTACTTCATAAACCTCATATGTTAAGATCAATGTACACTCAAGGAAATATTAACAAGAACAATTTCTTAAAGAAATAAGTACCAAAGAATTTGTAGATATGCATTTAATATTGTATTATCTGCATACCCACCATAGTATAGAATTTAAAATTATGTCACCTGGTTTGGGTTTGAATGCTTCAAGCTGGAAGTAATCCCTATTTTCCCCAGAAATTCTATTCTCTTTCTTAAGGTTGTCCGTTTCCTGAGTGTTCAAGAAATGGTCAATGAAATTGCAGGCAAACCTTGCCAAGGATTACCCCTGGAAGTCTCTGTAGTGTTCATTCTGACTGTGTGCATAGCTTTGATCAATTAAAATCATCACTCTTTTTTGTGTAAGGTGTGAAGATGGCTGAGAAAGGACCTTCCCTTTTTTTCCGTTATAAACTGTGGCCAACTTGGATTCACTTTTAAAGGAAAGAATAGCCCTTTATAGCACTGGTTTAACAAAAGCTATTTAATTGTAGCTGCCTTCCCTCCCTCTGGAACATTCTTTGTGGCTTTCTCTCCCCCATTAGCTAGTGCCTTAGGCAGTTACTTAGAAAGAACTAAATTGAGTTGCTTTGTTATTAGCTGTGGTTTGAGTCAGCTTACAGCTTCTAAAACAATTACAGAAGGAAACTATTATTTTAAATAGAAATTTGAGTATATTTAGAAGAAATTGAACCATGTATTTTCTTCTGGCTGCCCTTGCTTTCCAATCTCATTTCAAAAATTGAAAAATACTGCAAAGAGGGGGTGGGTGAAGTTAAAAAAGGGAACTGACAGAAAGTAAGAGCAAGTGGAAAATAGCATGGGAAGATGGGGAGACAAAGACCTAAGCAAAGCCTGAAAATGCTCAGATGGAGGGGGATGACACTTTAAACTTTATAGTCCATGCAGTTAAATTATTCCATTTCCTTGAGATTTCCCAAAATGATAGGATTTGTGCTGACACACTATGCCAATCCACATTAGCCTAAAAGATCAACTTTCAATGGCTCTATCCTCAAGACATGAAATGTGTTCTGGGGAGATGGTACAAGATAATAAAATGATTGTTTGGATCTGGGTGTTTGCCCCAGATATGTCACCTGTGGTTTTGATTCCCAGTTCTTTCAAAATAAAATCTAAGCTGCATATAAACCATAAAAATGGACATTTTGTTGACCTAGCTCATTTCTAGCTGATAAGGCCATTGTGTCCCCACATATGAATCTAGCCTTTGAATGCTGTAGATTGTTTCAGTTACATCACAAATAGTTTATAGTTCCTTCATAAGAAATGCCTGTGAAGAAATTATGCTTTGGGGCTGTTAAATTTTGTCTCTGTAATTGAAAAGTAATATTTACACAAATGCTTAAGGACAACTATGAAGTTTTAGGAAATCTGTTTCTTATATCTCATATAATAGTTAATTCAATGTAATACATATATTACCTTAAATGCTTATGATTTCTTTGCTAGGGAGCATTCAGAATTCTCTTTTATAGCTATTTTTTTTAACAATATGATACATTACTGTCCATAACAGTCATTGTACTGTGTGATGGAATACCAGAACTCACTCTTACCTCATTGTAACATTGTGGCTGCTGACTAGCTTCCCAGACCCTGCCTGTGTTCTGTCCTCCCAGAATCTGAAAACAATTGCTTTTAGCTCTGCTTTTATGAGGCCATATATATATATGTATATATATATGTATATATATTTTTAAATAAAATCAGTTCCAGTTTAACCAACATTGCATCCTTTGGAAGTTGGTAACATACAATTACTAGAGAATAGTTCAGAATTCTATTGATTTAAAAAGATAAGAAGGCAACAGTGTCATTAGCAACATATTTGTGACATAATTTAAACCATCACAATGGCATCTCTACTATATTTTAATCCTAGTTCATTTCACAATTTTATTAGGCAAAAATCCAACCTTAGATAAGCAAAATAAAACCATCATTTCACAAGCATGTTTTATCACATTTGTCAGAAACACAGAACATGTTTTTTCATCATGTTAGAATTTGTAAAATATGGTAAATTCAGAAGATGGGAAAATTATAAGGACAGTACTTCATCTGATAGAACCACTTTCTTTGATAGCTCAGGCCAAAACAAAGACAATTTATTTTATCACAATCTTAATTTTAATATCAGTGCTCAAATTACATATTATAAATATAGCATGTATGTTTTTCTCTATGTGTACATGAAGGTTATGTAATGCCTGTAAAGGACTAAAATGTGGAACATTTTAGACTTAAAGAGAATACAAATCAAAATGGAGTTTCTATTAAAAAGATAGAAACCAAACTCAGCTAAAGTCATGGCAAAAAAGAAAAAAAGTTATAGTAACTGTTGCCGAGGCAGGGTGCAGGTTCAGAGACATGCTTTAAAGCTGAGTTCAGCTGTAGTAGTCAAAGGGCAGGACCAGGTACTGATAAGCCAATAAGTGGATAAATTGATAGCAGGTCCAGATAGAACCAATTGGAGGACAAGAAGAAGGCATTTGGAGTAGGGTATACCACCAGCACAAACCAAGATGATCTAATGCTCAGGAGAGAGTCAAGAGTTCTCTGTTAGTTTCTGAGGCACACCCCGGATGATCAGGTCACAGATTGATAGAGACCATTGCCAACACAGTGCCACATATGCTGTTACTCTTTGGGATATTTGAGTGTATTAAAATCATATAAGGAACACTTGTCCCCAGAATACATAAGGCATACCTGACTAAGGAAAGGATGTAATGTCCTCACCTACACCCCATGAAGAGATGAATAACTAGTCTATGCTGTGTGGTGATGTCAAAAAAGTAATGTTGTTCATGTTTTCATCAGGTACACTGCTATACTTTATTCTCAAAATGGAGTCAAAAGCCACTTGTAAAATGAAAAAGGACAGCTTGATATAAGTAACTATAATGTTAAATATAAAGAAAGACACAGGGAATGTCCCTGTGAGAGGCATTGTAGGTTAGTAATTTCTAAGTCTTTACTTAAATAACAAAGTCCTCCATTTACAAATACCTTAAGATAAAAAGCTTCCAGAAACCCAACACTCAGTTATCATGGCATTCTTCTTTCTCCAGCCTCTGCCATAATGCTTGTAGTTCTCTTCCTGCTTTGTCCATTGACATTAAAGGAAAAGTATCTGGTGTCTCTGGTCACTAGAGCTCAAAAAAGAAAAAAATGTTTAGTTGACTTTTTAGATTTTATTGCTCTTTCAGATAACTTGACCCCACATATTGGATTAAAATGGTTTGTGAATGCTTCATATGCTTATTTCTTGATTTTTTGTTATGAGGGTTTATGTCCAAGCAGTAATCAAGGCACCTATGGCCCAGATAGTGACTATTTATCTGAATTTCCATGGCTGATATTGCTAAACATGATCTCACTGCAGTGACTACACTGAATGCTTCCCAGATAAGTGAATGGCCATTCTTATGTGTTAGCTAATGTTAATTTCTTGGGTGGGTAATGAGTGATACATCTACCTAATGTGTACTTGCAGGTGATAAAAGCAATTGATATATGCTCTAGGCAACACCACCATATTAGATGGTAAAGGTCAGTGAATCAGGTTCATGATTTCTGTATCACATGGAAATTAAATCTTATTACACTGTATATCAGGTATATACCTGGACTATATTTTTATGCAGATACTATAATGCAGTTGATAAGACAAATATAATTTATATAAAATCTTATTACAGTTTGTTCCCCAGAGCGAAAGGTGCTTCCATACTTCCACTGTGATATTCAATAAAGTGTACAACTCTGTAAGTTGAAAGAGCTATTTCCACCATGCTAACAGAGTCATTCCACGTTGCATCACTGGCCACAGGATTTCCCTGATATACAGAAAAGACCTTATCTCCTAGCCAGCATTTGATCCCAGTACCATCACTGATTTCTTTGTGTTCTTGGTCTTTTAATTGTAACAGCAATGACACTGTGTATGATTATATAACCGTCTGTAGAACATAAATAAAACTTGCATAGGTAACACAAATTTATGGTGAATGCACAGTTTTAAATCAATTACCATCTGAATATTAAAGCAGGATTCTTCTTTTTATTCTTCACAGTGACCATCATCATACTCCCAAAACACTTAAGACACAAAATAAGTTACTTGCCCATACTTTCATAGGCAGTCTGGAATTGAAGGCCTTTAAGCTTAATACAGTTTTCCTATTAGAAGGTAGATATTCTGAATCATGTATGCAAAAATACTACCTTTGTAATAAAAAGGACATGAACACACACACACACACACACACTTACAAACACGCACATGCATGCACATCCACGAGGCTTCAACATGGGAGGTTTAAAGGATTGAGAGGGAGATCAGTGTTTCTAATTCCAATGTATAGTAATTGCAATATATTTTACCAAATCCTCAGCCAAATCAATCTCAAACAGAAATGTATTCTGTGAAGGGTTAGAGGTAAAAATTTCTTTTTGAAACTGGTGACCGTGGTAGTGTTGTTTTCTAGGTTGGAGAGGCATAGAATGTTCTACAACTCAACTAAGTAAAAGATGCAAAAGTTTGGGGGCTAGAGATGTTTTTTTTAGAATGAGTCCATGTTTTCTTCTCTTCTGTGGATAGAAATTAGGAAATATAAAGAACTTCCATGGAGTATGAACGGGTTCTTTATGTTAAAAGGCAGGAAGACTTGGATGGCATTTAAATTAGCTTTAATCTCTCCTCTAGTGGTTATCAGTGAGGGCATGCAATCTAAAGAATTTTTTATTTGTTAATTTGATACAAGCTAGAGTGAGTAATCGGGAATGAAGACATTTAGAAAATGACCAGTAGGAAGGGTGGTGGATTATTTTCTTGATTAATGATTGGTATAAGATGCCAAGTCTACTGTTCTAGTCTTAGGCAGATGGTCATGGGTGATATAAGAAAGCAGACCGACCAAGCCATATGTGTCAAGCCAGTAAGAAGCGTTCCCCCATGGTTTCTGCTTTTGTTTCTCTCTCCAAGCTCCTTCTCTGCTTCAGTTTCTGCTTTGATAGACTGTGATTAGGACATGTAGGCCAAATAATACTTTTCCTACTCAAGTTGCATTTGGCCATTGTCTTTTTTAAAATTTATTTTTTATTTTATTACTTTTTTAACAGCAATAGGAAGCAAACTAAGACACAGCTCCCCACTGAGAAATATTATATATTTTTACTGGATAATATTTATTTCCATAAATAACCCATACTTGCAATATTGTACTGAAGGAAGGGGAAGACATAGTCTTCAGTCCTCACAACATACAGAAGTCTCACGATATATTCTAAATGGATAAACTTAAGTAATTCCATTTATATAAATGTACATACGCATCTAAGGCTAGAACAAAAAATGATTTTTACTTATGAACGCAGGCTATGTGGGACCTTTTTAAATACACATTCAACTTTCCAGAATATAACTATTCTAAAAATATAAGAAATAATTGCTGTTTTATTTAAAGTATTGCTTAAAGGTTTTTTTTTTTTTTTTTTTTTTTTTTTTTTTTTTTTTTTTTTTTTTTTTTTTTTTTTTTTTTTTTTTTTTTTTTTTTTTTTTTTTTTTTTTTTTTTTTTTTTTTTTTTTTTTTTTTTTTTTTTTTTTTTTTTTTTTTTTTTTTTTTTTTTTTTTTTTTTTTTTTTTTT
>PVIH01009766.1:0-62480 GCA_004025045.1 Sigmodon hispidus | reverse complement strand
AGTGCTCTTAACCGCTGAGCCATCTCTCCAGCCCCTGCTTAAAGGTTTTTGTCATCTAGAAAATCATGTCACCAAAAACAGTGCCACTTGTAACATTTGGTTCACTCATGTCCGTCTCAGTCTGCACAGGAGATTCTGCCTCTGAAAACCAGTGTCTGGTTCCCTTTTCTTCTGGTGTTGCTAAGGGATACATTCACACAATCAAATATTATACATTCCTTTTGTGACACACACTCAATGTAATTAAAGACATTTAGCATGAAAGTAAGAAACATAAACTTTATACCTTACAAGGTAGTATCAGCAAATAGTGTTATGAAAAGCTATGCTGCACTCCTGCTATTTACTCACTAAATACAGTTTTCTTCCTGACATTCAAGCACAGAAATCAACTCCATGTCCCAGCCTCCTGTGCAGGTAGAGCCGTTCCCTTGGGGCAGTTTTAATCAGCATGATGTCAGTGGAATGTTGTTCAAGTCCAAAACTGGAACATGGGAATTAGCCTCACGTACAACCTTTGGCTAATGGAGTTGGGGCAATCCAGAAAAACAAACATGAAACAACCAAGAGATTGTTTTACGAGGGCTTTTTATAAGAAGATCAGTAGAGAAATATCTTGTGTATACGGGACTCAGTTCTGTCAGTCAAAGAAGAAGCTTGCTTTTATTGCTGTTAAGCAATACAGGGCACATCAGCAGAAAATGTACAAATTCTATAAGCCTTGAGTTTGAGGTCCTGACCCCAGTCTTAGTCTATGGCTATGTCAGGGATGCCTTACCTTACATGTTACAGTTTCTGAGTTTTCATTCCAGCTGGCCTCTGATTCTGTTTGGTAATACAGAAAATATCAAATGTTTCCAGTATTTGAGAGTCTAACTGTTTAGAAAACAAAATTGAAATCACACCATATAGTAAAAGTTTTCAAAAGATTTATTACAAAAGTGATCAGGATATTTTACAAAAAAAAAATAATTTAGACCCAATAAGTCCCTTCCTTAAACATGAGCTAGATTTCTAAAGTTTGAAAAATATTCACATTCCTACTATGGAAATAAAGGCCTTGAAATGGCAGATATACTATTCTGTCAAGAATTCTACAATGGCTTGAAAGTTTGTGTGATAATGAAATTTCACAGTATAGAAAAGTTTTTTTTAAAGTTAAGATGCTTTTTCTTTACCTTCATTTTTAATTTTATGCATAACTCAGCAACTTACAGGATTAAGCAGCTCTTTGAAGTATTAGAATTATCTTGAAATAATAATAAAAACAATATTGAACAAATCATGAGCACATTACGGCAAAGGTTGAATTTATACCTCTTAAGGAATCTTTGTCAGAACAGTTTTACTGAAAAGCTCTTGCAACCTTGATTTTTCAGAGATGTTTTATTCCCTAAAGCTTGCTGTGATAAGAAGGAAGCTTTGGTAGCAGTAAATCCATAAGAGGGTATCCATAACTTCTCTGTGTGCAGAGTCGGCATGACCACATTGACATTCATTGCTTTTGACAGGAAGGCATTCAGTAGCTGTTTTTCCAGCCCATCTCAGATTCATCATTGTCATCGTGGTCATCTGGGTGTGTGCAGCTGCTATAATTGCTCCTGTGCAAAGGAACAATCTCTCACTCTAAGGCTGCACAGCAGCCATCTCTGAGAGTTCTGTCCCATATGATAGAAAATTTTTTTCACAGTTCAAAAGCCATTGTCAGTTAACTGCTTTGTTGAGTAGCAAAAATGGTGATAGCTTTAACCATGACTGTTTCAGCCTATCTGGCCTCTTTCTTCTTAGCAGCTTAAACATTTTTTAACCATCAAAAACTCTAAGAAGAAAACAAACTGGGGATTAACACCCTTATGTTGTGATGGGTAGAAATAATTTTATCTTTGTTGAAGGCAATGAAAATTAATTTTTATTTTGAGAATATAATAAAATTACTTCTTTCTTTTCCTCCTCCCAAACCTTCCTATATACCTCTTCTCATTCTCTTTAAAATCTATGACCTCTCTATTAATCAATCATTGTTACACACACACATTCCTAAATATTGAAGTACAAAATTCTTAGTATGTATAATGTTACTTTTATGTATGTTTGCAAGTTATTTGGTATTGGATAACCAGTGGCCATCCTCTTCCCTTGGGAGAACTATTTCTTCCATTCTCAGAATTCCTTAGTTGCCTACAATTTCTTCAAGAGGGTCGAGACTTTTTTATCTTTCTTCTGTTTATTTTTTGTTTATGGGTGTAATCGACATTCCTAGGAGACAGCAAACTCAGTGACCATATGGCTCTTACAATCTTTTCATTTCCACTTCTGCAATGAATTCTGTGCCTAAACATCCTAGAGTAACTGCAGAAACAAGGAAAAGGCAGTGAACCTTTTAACAGTGAATTCACACTAAAAAAATTCACAGACCAAAATCTTATAGACCAAAGTCTCAAAGACTAGATTATCTCTGTTAATCAATAGTTTGGATATATGTGTGTGTGTGTGTGTGTGTGTGTGTGTGTGTGTGTGTGTGTGTGTGTATTTGCAGGTAATACTTATAGCTGGTAACCATATTCTGGATTAGCACTGAGCATCTGTCTTCATAACTCTCTGAAATCTATCTAAAAGAATTAAGCTTTGGGGATTTATTATTAGATTACTATTGCACTAAAGTACTACAGAGCATTTGTCAATGATGTCTATATAGATTTTGCCCTCTATACCTTTGCATGAAGGGAGACATCTGAGAAACATAATGCCATGAGTTTCCCCATGAAGTTACTAATTCATTGCTTTTATCTGAAGTGCTCGGCATAAGAAGTAGTTTTACAAAAAGACATGGAGATATTGATAAAGAAAGCCAATGTGGGGTTGGAAAAAGACCAGGTATTAGGGTCACCTCCGAGAACTCACTGGATGTCCCAGCCTAGGTCTCCAACCAATTGTGAAGGTGTTGCCTGCACAGGACTTCCCCTATAATCAAATGAGTAGCCACCACAAGTGCCATCACAGAACTTACAAACAACAATGAATAGCGGTAGAGGCAGGGACACATGACTGAGCACTGGACTGACCTCCTAGTCCAGCTGAGAGCAGGGGAGGAGAGTCTATATGAATAAGGGGATAGGGCTTATGAGGAAACCTCCCACAGTGATGGGTGGAGCTCTGGAGACCTCACTGAATCAAGAACAGCCATTGGGGAACCTTTAAGAAAAGAAACTAGGCTCTCCTAGGATAGACAGTTGTCCACTGACATGGGCAGTATGTACAGTCTTGAGGGGAGATATCAGAATGTGTTTCTATGTGTGGACTGGCACTTTGGAGCTCATATTTCTCAGAGGATCACTTAACAGAGTCATGACATTAGGATGAGAAAATCGGACCTGCCTGGAGTTGATGCTGAGGTGATTGACCTTGGGACTTCTTGCTCTTCTTGGGGATGGGATGGGGGGATGGGGATGAGGGAGGCTGAAGGCAGACAGGGAGGGATTGGGAGGAGGAAGGGAGGGAGAACAAGGGGATTCATGGAAAAGACTTTATTTTCTAAAATAAGTAAATAAATAAAGTTGTTTTACTTTTCTTGAGTTTCAGACTTTCCGTGATGGTCACCATTTCTTGTCTTTAAAAGTAACAGCTTTGAGTATGGTTTCTTAGTCTTGTAATCCTAGCAGTTAGGGAGCTGAGTTAGAAGAATATATATGAGATCAATGCTTAGGATACACAGTGAGTTTTAGAAGAGTATTAGCTATAATGTAAAACTTTGTCTCAGAATAATATATATACATATATATACTAATCTATAAATATATATAAATAGATTGACCTATAGAAAGAAAGAAAGAAAAAAGAAAGAAGGAAGGAAAGAAAGAAAGAGAGAGAAAATAAGAAAGACAGATAGCAGATAATAACATCTTTTAACAAGTAGTCATGCCAGGGAAATAAAGTCCCTAAAAATCACAATATCCTTAAAAGATAGAATTTATTAAATGTGCAGTGAATTGTGATAAATGGTTGCTCTAAAACTTTTTGAAAATTGTACTGAAAGCACAAAATCCACATAATAAATTTGATGTACACATATAAGTTAAACTGTTTGTTTGTTTTGGTTTTCTTCAAGTTTAAAAGAATCTTGGGGTGTACCTTTGGTTTCATAAAAGTTGTATGTAGTGGGTTTCAGGTGTTATTTAGGGAGGCTTTAGTAGCTCCTGAGAATCAGGAGCCCTATGCGGCATGGCCAGAATTGATTGAGACCCAGAAACACCAACTTCCCTTCCTATTTGATCCTGTGTTCTTGGAGAGCAGCCCAGCAGCCCAGTGTGGCACAGTTCTATCTCTGAGAATTGCCTTAAGGTTCAATTTGTATAAGTGACTGTTTATATAACCCCTTAATAAATATTAATCTTTTATATAATAAAAAAGGAGAGAGAGACAGTGACAGAGAAAGAAAGAACCTGGTGTATACCACTCAATGATTACTTTTGAAATATAAACCATTCAGGATGGCTGCAAAATAGCTCTCTATGATTATCCTTCATGTCATATCTTTAACAAGATTTCAAGATGTACTTATCCAGTACTCTGAGAATGCTATATAGATGTTCAAAATCAGTTTATTAGGACCTAACTACTCTTTTAGTTTTTACAAGACCCCACAGAGATACCGCCGCCCACAAGTCAGCAAGAAGCAACCTTATGAAAAACTTTGCCCCTCTTCTGAAAGTTATAGATGATTATAATTTTGATAGAGTAGTTATAAGTTAAAATTGGGTTGAGAATAGAACAATAATATAAACATAGGTAGGTTATTGTATCTACCTGTAAACACTTATTAGATAAATGTGAGCCGAAGACAATTTGCACTGATATGGGTGTTTGTATATTGATACAAATGTGAAGTCATTTTATATGTTTGATTGATATAACCTGTATATTGATACAAATTAAATTTCAAATTTTTTATATGCCTAAGGTAATTTGTATATTGATACAAAATTGAATCTCTAATTGCCCTATGTTGCACATGTTTCTACATTGTTTAATTATACTAGTTATGATATATGATCATTACTGAGTTCAGAGACAAGTAAGTTATAAAGGACTGGTGACCACAGAGTGCTAAGGGAAATGTTGCTTAATCTTAAGTTTTAGAGCAGAGGTTATTTTCCCATTTTAAACTTTTCCCCTGTATCCTTGCAGATTGAACCTAAAGTTTTGGACAGGTGAGGCAATGCTCCACAACTAACTAAGCTACAGCTCTATCTTTATTCTTTTTTTTGCTCTGTATGCTTTTTATTTATAAAATTTATCTGTCTCTATCAAAGATAATAACATTAAGATTTATACAATTTCCTTATTTCTGTATTTGTAAATTTCTGGAGCATGGACAAAAATCTTTGAATATATAACCAAAAGAAGCTTAAAACTTGGAACAAAAATTACCAATTTAAAACTCTATACATAGGCAGCATCTATACAAAACTTATTAATCTGTCTATGTCTCCAGTTATTTTTTTATTATGAATGAAGTTTCATTTTCATACATGTATCCCCTTGTTCAAACTCCCTTCCTCCTCTTGCCCCACCCAGTCACTCTATCTTCTCTCCATCTCCTTAAATACTCCCCAGCAAGGGCAGGAGGTCCTAGAGTCCCAAGGTGGCTTAGCTCAGCATCCACTTCAGGCAAATCCTCTTTCCTCATCCCAATATCAAGACTGGGTCAGGTGTTCCTCTGAAGGAAATGGGCTCCAAGGTGCCTGTCCAAGGTGCTTCAGATCCTAAGCTGTTCAGTGGTTGTGGTTTGCAGGTTGGGTATTTTTTTGTTGTTATTGTTTAAAGTCCACTAATGAGCGAGGACATCCCCTGCTTATCTTTCTGGGTTTGTGATGTCTCATTCAGGAGGATATACTCCAAATCCATCCATTTGCCTGCAAATTTTAGGATATAATTTTTTCTTACTGCTGAGTAGTACTCCATTGTGTAGATGTATCACATTTTGTTAATGTATTCTTCAGTTGAGGGGCATTTAGGTTATTTCCAGGTTCTTCCTATTATGAATAATGCTACTATAAACATAGTTGAGCTAATGCTTTTGGAGGGTGAATGTGCATTTTTAGGTATATGCCCAGTAATGGTATTGCTGGATCATTGGGGAGATGATTCCAAGTTTTCTGAGAAACTGCCATACTGCATTCCAGAGTGGCTGAACAAGCTGACACTCTCACAAAACAATGGAGGAGTGTTCATAATTATGACGACCCCCTATTTCTATTTTAGTTGTGCCCCAATACCATCTGACATGTCACCATCCCAGTTTCATGTCATTGTCTTTTTCTATCCTTCCTCTTTCTTCTCCCTCTCCTTCTGCTTCTCCTCCTCCTACTCTTATATAACAGAGCGAGTCCAATTAGTGCTGCCCATATTGCATGGAAGGAACAGGGCTCATTAATTTGCTCAGGCTGACCATGAACTTCTCCTGCTCTTGACTCAGCATCCTGTGAAACTGCAGCCAGACTCAGATGATCATTCCTTCTGAATACTTCACCTGATGCTGCAAGTTGGAGAGGAAATTTAGAAGAGTCAGTGGCCAATTGACCACACTGATCTTGTGAGGCAAACCAATGGTTCTAAAATTACAGATTTGTGATGAAGTTCTACTAATGATAACACTGAACAGTTCTCAAATATAACACATGTTTTTAAAAAATTGTTCACATATGCCACATAATTATCTGAGATACAGTTAGCTGAGGTTCTGCAAGGCTAGAAGTCTTAATGTACTATGTTACCATTAAGGTGGAAGCTCTTAAAACTATAATGAAGTAGCATAAAAACCTAATTTAACATTTTCCCAGTGAATCATTTGTGAAAATAGAACAAAAATCAGGTCACCTAAAGAAAATCATTTTATCCTAAAAAAAGAGCCCCTTAGCAAGCATATATTATCACTACTTAATGAAAGTTAATAAAGTGTTAGTGTTTGCAGCATTTTCCTCAGTACATGCAAATGGAAACATTGTTTATTTACAACAGGATTTGTATTATGCTTGGTGGCTTCTGTACATAAAGTATGGTCAGTAGAAGAACTTGTCTGTGGAGTTGGGTAGATATGGCTTCTTGATTTAGTCATATGATAAACTGAAGCATCATTAAAGATGTTCTCTTTCTAATCTCAGCATTTCAGCTCTCTTATATATAAAATTAAATGTTGGTTGGATTGGAAACTCTTTATTTGGTTGTCATTGTTCACATTTACAATCCAATGATGGTATGGAATTTGCTTTTTGGAAAACTAGATATACATGTTGTTTTTTGTAAATATACAAACAATGTTTCACTGAACCCACTGTGACTGTGTTTAGAAACAGGACAATTGAGAGACAGACTGATGCCTTTGAAACTCAGACCTGTGTCCAGAGTGGAATCAGAGGTAAGCAGATTCCAACTTTTTCCCTCAACTTTTACATTTAATCAGATTATTGCACAACTAAACATGAAATGAGTTGTTTATTTTCTCATATGAATGAAAAATAATTTAGGCTTAAAAACATATAATATATGTTAAGTATTAGAATGTTTGTCTTGTATCAATTTCATAAATTATAGTCAAACAATTTCTGTATATTTTGATAATTAAATCAAATCTTATAGTAGTATGCTTATTTAGAATAGAAAAATAAATTTGTTTTGAGGCTTTCCGTTAATGCTTTTAATATTACATGTCGTATTTAAAATTATAATTATTACACACTAAAATCAGAACAAAAATATGTTCCATAAGAGATAGCATGTCTTATGACAAAAACATAATTAAAACTGGTATAGTTTTGCTTGTTTCTTCATTGGTTTGTCATGGATATTGCTAAAAATGTAGATGAAGAGATACTGTAATGTACAGTAAAAAAAGGATATTCATCTTCTAGGTATTCCATGAGATTTCTGTTTCCTAGGAACCTCCAATAGCTATACTTTATGTAAATTCTTTGACAATCATCCTTCTGTGTTGCTTTATTATGTGTGCTTTGCACCACATCCTATGTATGTGCTTTATTATAGAATATTGTTAATAAAATTACTAGCAAATGTTGATAAATCCAAAGGGAGAAAGTGGCCATATTAGCATGAATTCAAATAGGAACTCATTTCTATGAAAAAAAAAAAGACAGTGTCTATTATATACTATAAACCTTAGTCACTGTTAGGCTGTTTAATGCAACATTTTATTTTATATTTTTTAGATTGTTTATTTTGAACATCAATTGTTATTGCCTAAGTTATAACACACTTTCACTTCTTACTAAAGAAAGTAAGCAAAAGCACTTTTTTCTAGCAAGCAAAAGTACTTCTGTGAAATTTGTAGAAGCTATTAAAATGACAACAGAGCATGTGACAGCACACAGACCATGGCTAGCAGGTCAGTGATAGACTTAAGCATCTCTCAAATATTACACAGGGCTGTACTATATACCTATCTGTTGGAAATGTGATGTATCTTAGTCTGGTAAATTCTCATTGTGGCATAAAGATTTTCATGAAATCTTGCAAAATAATACAACAAAGCTCTTCCAAGGCTCTGAACAAGGCCTACACTTATAGGGAGGTTCAGCTTTTTTCCTGACAGAAACACCTGGTAACTGGTATGGACTGAATATATTATAAAGAAAGGGTATACTCTGAGAATCATCTGAGCCTGAGATGCCTTTGATTAGACAGCTATTTAAACAATGACTATATTTGTCAAATAACATTGGCGCAATCTTGCTGTATGTGTTGTATAATTGCTCCCATAATATACCATTTTAGTGTCATGTAGTGTCTGTTACTTGTTATTTGGAAGAAATCAGACTGAAGAAAGAAGATATCCCTGGGAAATATGATTAACTAAGAACAACTGAAGCCCTTGAGCAAGTGACTCAGCCTTAGAACTCGTAAGAAAGGCTCTTTAATGGTTGTATATCAACAACTAGGTTTTATTTTCATATATAATTAATTCTTTTTTATTATGAATAAAGTCACATTTTCTATCCATGTATATCTTTGTTCAAGGTCCCTTAAATTATATAATTTCAGAAGAGATCTTTCTGTCTTGATTTGATTCTGGTAGACTATGTGACTAGGTTAAAGTAAACAGAAGGTTCTGGCTGAAGCAGTTGGCTCAGTGATGGGTATAAGATATGAAGCAGTTGTTTTCAGGGAGTACTAAAATGGCCCTATCATTTCATGAAAGAGACAGTTAATCTCCCCAAGTAAAAAAAACTCAATGAGAATAAGCCAACATAACAGAGAGGAACAGAGGTGAACAGAGATGAAAAACAGAATCCTTAGACTCTGAGAATTTTTGATAACTCACTTTTATATGTAGCATAGTTTCAAACCTATAGAAACTTGAAGGCTTTCTTCCCCCAAACACAAATCATTTATCATTTATCCCTATTTGAGTCAGAATATGTATTCATTATAACTAGAATACATACTTAAGTATTATTAAGTTATTAATATTAATATTAATATTAATATTAATAGTTATTAAGTAGTTCTACAATTATTTACTTATATGAAGGTTTTCTTCCCCAAATTTGTTACAAGAAATTGATATTTTTTGCTGTGGAATAATGTACCTGTACACTGTAAAGATTTGTCACTTGAATTGGTTTAATAAAATACTGATGAGTCAGTATGCGGGAAGGAGAGGTGGGGTGACCAGACAGCAAGAATTCTGGGAAGAGGAAGGGCAGATCCCAAAGTCACCAGGCAGATTCAAAGGAAATAAGATGAGAATGCTGTTCTGAGAAAAGGTATCAATCCACATGGCTAAACATAGATAAAAAATATGAGTTCATTCAAATGTGATATTAGTTAGTAATAAGCCTGAGCTACTGGCCAAGAATTTACAAGTAATATTAAACCTCTGAGTCAACTATTTAGTAAGTGGATGCCAGGTATTTGGGAGTTACTGGCAGGACAGAAACTTCCTTTTAAAGACAGAAAATACACAAAAGTCTGGATTATTTATATTATTATGTTTCTTTGATTTTTGGACTGGTAATAAGTTAACTGCAGAGAAATATTTAATTATGGGAGCTACTAAGTTAAACATATATATATATATGTATATATGTATACACAAGTAAGGTCTGAATGTCTAGAATGAATATGATGCTAAGGTGGTGAAGTGGCCATAAGCACATGATAATAATATGGGATCAAATATATTTTGAAAATATTGAAAGATAATCAGAAGACTAAAAGTTTTATAAGTATAAGCAACACCACAAATAAAGTAGTTTACAGTCATAGTACTGTAATTAAAAATTGTTTATCATTAGTTAAAATGAACTTGTGGGTTAAGTCAACAGTTTACTTTTTATTCAATCAGATGATAAAAAAATCTTAGGATTTTAAGAAAACAAGCATGTTATAAGTTAACAGATTTCCTGTTCATACCAACCACTTCTGAATACATTAGAATAAAACACATTCTCTTAGTCAACAAACAAAAATCCAAGAAAACAAACAAAATCCACTGCTCAACATGGCAACTTTTCCATCCATTCCCAGATTCCTTCTTGCTGTATATCCTTGAAAACATTAGCAACTCTCTATACACTATCAAGCCACAATTCTTACACATGTCACAAAGCCAAGAGATCTCCCCAACCACCAACACTCATTAATGTACAATGCTCAGAAGAATGAGAATGTGTTTATCATAAAGCAAAAGCTCATTTGTTCCTGCTAAATCTCCATCAAGAGAGCCACACATTGTGGTTTTCTAGATGTACCACAAGAGAATGTGCATTTGAAAGCCCCATATACTGCACTCTCTAAATCCAAGAACATTTCTCAAAGAAGGGCAGACTTTAGACTTTGGGAATGTTTTTAATTACTTAGGTGCCTTATTCAAAGCTTTGCTCTTACAGTCTGGGTAAACTGCCAATTTGTGATTGTGGTTTAGCCACTGTTCCCTGTCCCTGATGCAGATAGACTTTTAATGGCCTTTGAGGTTAAGATAATTGGCTATTAGCATGCTTCTAAATGTATCAGCTAAAAAGGTACTTCAAGAAATAAACCCAGTCTGTCTTAGAATGAATGCATTATGGATGCAGATTAACCATCATGTGGGCACACATTAATGAAGCCTGGAATGCCTTGACCTGTGATATGCCCAGTGAATATACTATTACTGAGAAACTTCCAACTAACAACAGCAACAAAAGTTAGATGGACCTAATTTGACTATCAGTGTGCAAAGTTGAGGAAGGGAACAATGAGCCTGACACTTGCACGTCCTTCCACTGAAGAATGAGAACTTAAAATAAGCATTGGGCAACGATTTTGAAGGGGGAAATGCAAATGCAAGAGTATTAAATTAGTTATCCCTACATATTGATTAACAGCTTTTCAGCCCATCAGTCACACTTTAATTTCTATGTGTGGTGTGTTTAACGTGAGCTCCCAATCCACCTGATTAGATTACCTCAACACCCATAAAAGAATCAGCAGCTAGGGCTTAAAACTGTAATTAGAATCAGGCAGTAATTTGTGCTGGGAGGGTTTTGGGTGGTTGTGGGGGCAAACCCTCTTGCCCCTTCTGTTTCAGTTTTTCTCTATAGATGATGAATAATAATTACATTGCAGCCAATTACCTCTGAGATAATAGACAGTATATATGTGACAGGAAAGTCTGAGATTTTAGATATTCCAATTCCATAAAGGGGTCAGTAATATACAGGAAATAAGCTTATTGTTCACAGTCTCTAATTTCAATGGAGCTAGCAACTCACAAGAGATGAATCCTGTCTTAAATGCTCAAAATATTCTCATACTGTTTTCTGTCATGCTGATTTTCAGGATTAAAATAAAATTTAAAACCATCTCTATAATAAAATATAAGCACATTATAAAATGCCTAGAATTTAAATATTAAACTTATAAAATAATTTTACTTTTTTTCTGCTGTTTCTAAAATATATTTTTAATGGAATTTTAATAAGGGCTATATTTTGTTTGGATGTTAAATAAAATTTAGCCACAAGAAAGAGCCACTGTTTTTATAATTGTTTAAAACATTTAGTAATACTTCATTGCCAAAACATTAGATTTTCCAGTTAGCTATGCTATGTTACAAAATACATTGTAAACCTGTTTTAAAATATGACTTGAAATAATAATTTACTATTTAAAGATGAACATACAAATACAACTTCAACCTAAATTTGTGATAGAATATTTGAGTATTATATGAAACAAAATGTTAAAACAATATAAGTGAATATAATGAAAAGATTTAGTCATTTAAGATGAGGTTTTATTCATTGAACAAATTCAAAACTTTATATATTGTTAGAGCAAAGGTTAAAAAAAAAGGCTGTAAAGTTATCTCCATGGTACAGAACAGCAAAGTCATTGTATTAATATCAGTGCAAGCAAACTTCATATAAGAGCACACTAACAGGCCAAAACTGTGTCAGAAGAGCCAGAGTTATCATTCACTTCCTTCTACAGCTATTAAGCAAATACATTGCTAAGAGATTACATCATTCTCTCTGTCTGCCCTAACAGGAACCTCACCTCTCTGCAGGCTTAAGTACTGAGAATCATCTTCTCTGCCTCCTTGAGCACCACAGTTTTTCATTCTCAGTCTTATCCCAGCCATCACCACCAGATCCTGGTCTTTAACATAATCTTCTTTTTCTTTACTCATCTGTGCAAAATACTGCTTCTAAATGTCCAGTCTATTTCAGTTCTCATTTATTACCCATATTGCTTCTTTTATGCTTTGTGTAGGGATGAACACCCATCTTGATATAGTAGAAAGTACCTTGGCTCAGATTTTATAATCATCTGTTACTAACATGGAATTTAATATCTCTGGACCCTAGGTGTATGAAATGTAAATGTGGAGTAGCTTGAAGGGGTCTCAAGCTCTCAACTTTGCACAATCCTTTACACACAAAGAGCTTAACATTTCATAATATCTTGCTCAGCAGCAATTTTACATATGGATGATCTGTCTCTAATTAGTATGATTTTCAGGGGCAAGCACTAGAACCTCTTTTTATTGTATCATATTTCCTAGCACACTTTTAAATGTATTATAGATATTCAATAGATGTTTATTGATTAGTTTACAGAAACCACCTAGGGAAGATTTCCTTTACATAACACCACTATCACCATTACTGTTAGTGTGGAAATGCATATACAAAATATTTTTCAGGAAATTAACAGGTTAAAAATTACATTAATAAAAATGAATCCAAACCTCATATGTTACCTGATAGTCACCTACATTCACAACTTGTTCTATTATTGTAATAATTTCTAGCAATAATTCAAAGAGTAGGTAAATTAAATACTCCAAGGAAGTGAAAATCTAGTAGTTGATTGCCAGGGGCTGAGTTAAGTACTGGTGCATATTAGGATTGGATGACTTCTGTGAACTTTCCCTGAGAGGGTCTGCAGACCATTTACAACCCTTCTATATACACAAAATGATTTCATAAATCACATGCCTGAAATTCATCTTTAATCAAAATGTTTTATTTATCAGATAAAAATATCCTCAGTACTCTACCCTAGATCTGCTTGAAACAACATTGTTTTCTTTACCATATCATATTAAACTAGATATCTATTAGCAATTGCCATGAAGGAATTCAATTTTTCATTTAATGATTAACAACCTGAACTTTCTTCCTAGTTGTAGGCATCATTGTGTCTTATATGTTATTGGGAAGTGATGCCAACATTTTTTTACCTCTAATAATAAACTTCACAGAAGTTTCTGATTGCTATGATGATGATCATGAAACACAGGATAAAAAGTAAAGGCCATGGATAAACAGAAGAGATTGCAAAGCATCAGAGTCACAATGGGCAGGCTACAGCACATTGTTCATACCCTTATGAGTAAAAGAAGATAGTTATGGTCTGCCATGAGCCAAAGAGTGAGCATGTTTCAACCTGTGGGTTTGTGGATTTCAAGAGGATGGAGGCTTATTTTATTTTATCTTTTAAGTATGTTTTTTTTGGTGAACACTTCATCACAGGAAAACAAAATGAAATTGATTTAGAGTATTTGTTCTATCCCCTATGCTAACTCCTGTGCTAGTGAATGTTATGAGTTGTGTGAATGAAATAAACTTTATCTTAATTTCTCTGACTTGTGAAAATGGTATTATTTGTGGATAAGCCAACAGCTACTGAAATGCTTTTTGAAAAATTAGTTATTGGTTAAAATAAACAAGTACTTAACATATAACAGGAAAAATAGCAGAGAAGGCATATGGACTAGAGTGGATTCAATCCCATTATGGACTCTATCTATGTCTGGCCAAGTCAATGGAGTCTTTTTCTCCTGCATTTTTATGGAGAATAGAAAGAATGTCAGTCATTACTCTGGGAGAATTGAAGTCATTACTGGAATGTGTAACACTATCAACAATAGAAGACATTTCAGTGATCATTCTGAGACCATTTGTTTTACTTGGCATTGAAGTCTAGAAGTATAGGTAACAAACTTCTCCTTTACAATGCTACATTTCATTTTCTGACTACATGACCTGAGTATACTCTATCTTCTTGAGTAGACATTGTTACACTTAAATGGGCCTTTTTAAGTCCATTTCTTTCTGGTTACTTTTTGTTTGGAAGTTCTTTGAGAAGATATTTTAAAAACATATTTTTTACTTCCCAGGGTACTGCAAACCATTAACAGGATTTTAGTCATATGAACATACAAATACATAGATGCACTTAAATTTATGTGAATTGTATTCATGTAATTTAAGCATTCAGTAGTCCCAGTATTCAGATGTATACACGTACATTTATAAAATTATTTGCTTCATGTTTTTAACCTCAATTTATGTTACATTTTCTCCATCTATAAAATATAGATAAAAATAGTAAATAAATTATAGAATTGTGCATTTGATTTTTTGACAGTCAATGAAATGTTGAGAAGAAATGAGTAAAATTTATATTATTATTAATTATTTCTTAGGATCTGTATTTGTTGCTGATGATATTACCTGATATTCAAACATCTTTACACATCAAAAATTAATTTGTTGCTGACCGGATTGTAAAACTATCTCTATACTCTCCTACAGATGATTTATCCATAGTTCTTTATGTTTTCATTCTAAAGACAATGATAATTATCAGATTCTACTAAGTCTCAAGATACTAAGTGAAACAATTCAAAAAATCCAAAGCCATTTTATGAAAATTTAAGTTATGTGAGTTTCTGTTATCTCTTAAAAAATGTCTTGGTGTGAATGAGTGAGAGGCTTATGGAGCCCTCCCTCTACTACTGAATTATTGGCTTTCAATAGATTATAAGAAATGGGGAACCATTGCTCTCAGTTGGGTTCTCACTCAATATCCTCAAGTTCATGGTCATACAAATAGGATCATTTAAGCTCAGTGTGACCACAAAACAAAAGCAACAGTTATGAATCAGAAAAAGAGATTTGTTGTAGAGGATAGAAAGGGATGGGAGAGGCTGAGCATGTTGATTTACACATTTAATCCCAGCGCTTGGGAGAGGGAGTCAGTTGAATTATTGAGGGCTTTAAGATAGCAAGGACTATACAGTGAGAACACACACACACACTATGGAAAGATAGGAGTATAAGAGTGGTCAACATCTAATATGTACATGGGTAAAACTATTAAAGAGTAAGTATAGTTAAAAATAGCATCATCTTCTATTCATGCTATGTACAAAACATTCCATCATTCATTTTTAAGGCAGAATTAAATTTCTATCACATTCCAAAAATGTACACGGAGAGAAAGACATGTAAGAAAGATTTCTTTCTGAGAAGGAAGTATTTTGTCATAACATGGGTGGTCTTAAAACAAGAAGTAGAAGAGCATGTTGGCTTTTATAGGACATCAATATCTTAGAAATCAAACAGCAACATCTGCTAATAAATGCAAAAGAGAAGAGAATTAAAGTATTGGTCATCTCAAAATTGAAATTATTTGGTTATCAACACATCTTGCAAGCGTTTGGAACTAAAATTCTCAGTATTATTTTGTTTATTTTTTGAAGAATGTTTATTGGTTTCTCCAGCCTGATTAAAAATAGACACTCAAAGGATGAAAAATATCACCAGATTTTATAGAAGATAGTAGGAAAATGACTTGCAAATGCAATTACATTATTTTGTGTGATAAATATGCTCAAATTTAGGAATTGCAGTTCTCTTCTGCCTTTAGAGAAAGTATTAAAGCATTTCCTTTTCAGTGTTTATTATAAAGTCAAACAGTCTTTGTAAATAAATACAACTGAGGAATATTTGATAGATCTTGGAAGGAAACATTACACCCAAATGAGAGAATTAGGACTGGAACATGAATGTTTTTACCAGGATGTGTAAGGAAATGAATATTGTTACCAGACTGAGCTTTCTGGAAAGCCATTTCTGAATACACTAACTCTCAAGTTTACAATACACTTTGCTAGTAATGCTAGATAATCTTATCAATCAGCAAATACTGTTGAGTAAAACATTTCCAGCTTTAGAAAAATTGGCATCTTGTTTCAGGAAAAATGGAAGCCACCACAGGAAGGGGAAAATCTTTTCATTTGCTACTTAGTCTCTCTTGTGATCCCCATATTACACACCTGCTTTTTGCAGAGTATCATCACATATTTTTTTTTCTAAAGAGATTGTTTTATCTTGATTTTTGACCAAATTTCACTTTTACAATTTCATGTGTATATCTTAATGAAGATAGTCATTGACAAACAAATGTCAAAAATAAGAATACCATGGGTTTGTTTTGTTTTGTTTTGTTTTTTGCTGTTGTCATTGTTTTTACCTTCCATGCATCTAAGCAGAGGCTGAGATCACAATTGTGTGAGGAGTTGTAGGAAACAGAATTTTCAGGACTCAGTCACTGGAATGGACCACCAACTTTTATTTACTTGTTTCAATTATTACCCACACATATTAGTGTACTAAATGTGTTTGAGGACATAAAATGTGATGAATGGACTATATTTTTGTCCTCTATGAGCTTCATATTTAGTCATAGATACACATGTATAAAACTAGTTTTAATGAAAGAGAATATATGATATGCTATAATAGAGTATAATTACATGCTCTCTGATAAATATGAGTTTAGATTAGCATGAGACATGAAGAAGCTAAAATATTATTAAAACAGTGATTCCTCAGGTTTCCCTTGAAAAGTATGAAAATTTGGTCCATAAGTATAAGGAGTGGGCTTTCCTGAGGAAGTCCTAGATCCATGTGGACTCAGACATGTGGAAAAATTTGATAATGCAAGTTAAACATATCTGTGCTTATTATATATCCTTATTAAAACACAGAATCCACCAGCTTCTATTGGACCAAGAGGTGAGTGACTTTTCCCAGCCCAACTGGAGAGACCAGTCTATAGGACCTAGGAACAGGGGCACAACTGGTGCTATTCCACTCCCTTCCATTGCTGCCCCAGTTTCAGGCCAGCAGGTAAGACTCATGTAGCCTGGCATTCCCATTAACATCCTTGACCAACTCTGCAATCTTTATGTGACACTGTTTCCTCCAAATCCACTCATTACTGTGTGTCCTCAGCAGCTCTCCGAGACAAAGAATCAGCCAGCTATGACTGGACCAAGAGCTCAGATTGCACAGTAATCTATGTGAGCAGTTGGAAAGGGTTATATGAAGGAAGCTACTTCTGTGACACAGGATTGTAGCAATGAGTACTAAGAAAGGATCTTCCAAAGGAAAGGAGTCATGCATGACTCCTTGAGATCCTGTTGCTTCATTATGACTTGTTTGATATGGAAAGAAAGTAAAATTCATTCAATGCAAAAAAAAAACAGAATGGTTTGAGATCTTTAGTACAAAAGATGCTGGGATTTAAAATAAAGTAACATTGGCTGCTTTGCCTCTCTTTCCTCTTATCGCTGGCATTTTATACCAATTGATGCCAATAGCTTGCGAATCAAGTGACTGCAAAGACTGTGACTAAAGGTATCACAAGATTCATGAATAATTCTATCCATTATTTCTGTGGCACTGAGGTATTGCCACTACAGTGCCATGAACACTAAGGAACTGAAGGCATACAACTTTGCTCTCCATTTATTTGCTCTCTAGTTTTATGGTGATGGTCAAAGCTTAAAGTAAATAAAACATTCTTGACTTTTGTCCTGAAGGACCAAAGCTAGCTGTTTGGAGAAGATTACAGAGGTGCATTGTGGGATATAGTGTCTCTCTATGAACACCACATGGAGGTATTCTGAATACCTTTTACTTTTATTCATAAAATTCGATCAAAACCATGGCAAAAATGCAACTTTTGTGTTTTGATTTTAAGTATGTCTTTAAAGAATCCTGTGAAGGTGGTTCAGGAACCTACCTGTCTAGCAAATTCTCCCAAAGAGCAACATGAGCTCATTGTGGTTATGAAAAAAAAAATCTGCTTAAAAATATAGAAATGAAGAATAACCATTGAATAGGATATTTAGAATGAAAAACTGGATGCAAACTGTGCTGTCCACTTTGAAATCATTTAAAGCACAGGAACATGGATGGCCCTCTACAGTGAAAAGCTGACTGATATGCCTTCTCATTGAAGATAATGAAAACCCCACTGCGAGTGCTTGTCAGGAAGTCTTTGAAAACCACATTTCTTTTGCACACCCTCGAGCACACTCATGTATCCTGGCATCATCTGACACTGACCCAGTCTTCTAAGAAATGCAAGAGAATTACTATTTTTATACATGGCCACCCATCCCCAGTACCAGTGTGCAGCTCAGCAAGACAGAACTGTGACTGTTTCTCTCTGTGCTGTTGAGACTGCAGAGGCTTAGAGATTTTCCAGGATCCAATCTAGACAATCTCTTCTACAGGATTATCTTACGGTTGGGCTTCCTGCCATATATTTGCTCCTACAAAGAAATAACAAATTTCAAATCCTTAAATATGAAAGAAACATTTGTTTAAAGTGAAGATAACATCATTGATAACTTTGTGTGTTTGTGTTTTGCGGGGACAAATGCTCATAGCCTATTCCATGAGAAATCTCTAAATGAAAATTTAAAAAACTAATTTTTTTTTACAAACTATAATTAGTTTAATTACAGGATAATTATATAAATAATGCATTTGAATTCAGGTTTCAGTTTTCTTTGTTTTCTAAATATTATAATCTTTCACTGTTTTCAGATGGGTAAACAGGAAACATTTGAGTTTAGATGAAGAGCAGGTGAACTGCCTGTGATACAAGGAGAGACAATCAAAAGATGATTAGGCTATTGAAAATTGCCTAACTGGGTGCTAATTTTTAAGTGAGCAGGTGTAGTTAGTCATTATAACTTTAAAATGAAAATGTATTGGAATTAAACCTACCTTTCAACATTAAAATAACATTAGAGGTCTAACTAGTACTTACTGTATCCAGCAAAGGCAAAGAAGAGGGCAATTTAAAGATGAAGCGGTAGCCCTTCAGCATGAGGCGAGAGTTGCAGGTTAGTAAAGAAATGTTAAGTTGGTTTCACAACATTTTATTGACTTTCTTGAACCAGGGCCCAAACATTATTAGCATGCTAAAAATAGTCATGCTGCATTTATAGTTAAATTATGGTTAATTTTGCACAGAAATGATACAAAATTAGAATGATCTTACCCAGAACTGAAGCACTCAGTATTTAATTCTCAATTTAGTTGTTTTACTTATTGTCACTGAAGTGTGGTGGCATACTCAGTTCTCTCAATAGAGCACACAAACTGATTCTGAGCCAAACAGGAGGAATATAAGCTTAAAACTAAGCAGATACAATACATTTCAAGGTAGCATGGCACAGATAATGCTTCCTTAATTGACATATAGCTGCACCTGAAATAGAACAATTTTCATTAAAAATTAATACAACAAAATAAAATAAAGTAATATAGCATCTGCTATGGGACTTTTATTGAATCCACTAAACAATGTGAAAAAATCTAAACACTTTCTATGGATCCAGGTGATGGAATATTTAGTAGTTTAATAAATTTGTCTTTAATGCACAAAATTATACTTCAACGTCAAAAAAGTTTAAAAGCTCTTGAAAAATAAAAATATATGATTACAACTTCAAATACATAAAAACTGAGTCTGAATTAACTTGTACAGACTATTGGAGTGCATGTGTGGTATGGTATGGAACACTCAACTTCCAGCTAAGTCCAGTAAGCCATTGAATGCCCATTTGATTCTCACATCCCACCAATTCTACCTAATTCACTAGAGATAATAATTCACCACTTTATTTTTATTGTCGAACTATGTAGGCTTTTCTCTGACAGCTTTAACAATGGCTAGGCTTACTATCTGCTTCAATAATTGTCCCAATATTTTTTATTAATATTTTGAAATTTTCTTACATGTATACAATGTATTTTGATCATAATCATTCCCATACTATCTCCCTTTAATTTTCCTGAGAACCCCAATGTATCTCTTTCTTAATTTCATACAATTATCATTTATTATTATTAAAACACCTTGACCAATAATTAGTGCTGACTATGTCTGCATGGATATAAGACCATCTACTGGAACATGAGCAACCTAGCAATGGACATATTTCTCAAAGAAAATTGCTCCTTTTCTGTCAGCAGTCATTTAGTGTCAATAAATTTTCTACTGTTTGTGGACATGCAATAATCCATCTACTGTCCACAATGAAAACTTTTTTTCTTGGTTTCCTGAATGTATCAGCAATTTTCTTTAGTTTGACATATTTGTTTAGGATTTATATTTATTTCCTTCATGTTTATAGTCTTTACAATCTGAAAATTCATAAACAAACAGAAACCAAATAACAAAATACTTATCCCAAAAGACAAACCTGAAATGAGTGTACAGACTATAATCATCTCAAACCCAGATGCCTAAACACCAGCATAAGAACACATTAATAATAGCCAGGGCAATATGGCTCTGCTACCATCCATCTAAGCTATGACTGTCGGACCTGAAGTTAATCCAGTAAATCACAAACAAGCAATTAGATGAAATGAATAAATCCTTCAAAGAAAGCCTATAATATGCAAACAACAGCTAATGCTAATGAACAAAACTGCTATAGAAATAATACAAAAATCACAAACTGAGAGAATTCTGAAAACAGAAAAAAATAGAAATCTGAACAGGAACTACAGAGGCAAATTGCATCAACAAAATATGAGAGAGAGAAAAAAGAGCCTCAGGCATTGAAGACATGACAGAAGAAATAAATATATTCATCAAATAAAATGTTAAGTCCAAAAACTTCCTGACACAAAACATCCAGGAAATCTGGGACAAGATAAAAATATTAAAACCAAGAATAACAGTAATAAAGATGTTAGAAGAATCCCAGCTCAATAAAACAGGAGAGATTTTCAAAATATTATAGATGAAAATTTTCTAGTCCAAAGAATACAATGCCTATAAAGTTTAAAAAAATACAGAACACCAAATAGATTGGACCAGCAAAGAAAGTCCTCTTGCCACATAATAATTAAAACACTAAACATACAGAGCAACAACAAAAATAACACTGAAAACTACAAGGGAAAAATATTAAGTAACATATATATATATATATGAAGACCTGCTAGAATTATGCCTGACTGCTCAATGAAGACTCTAAAAGCCAGAAGCACCTGAAGATGTACTGCACTCTAAGACTACAGACACCAGCCCATACTGCTTTACCCTGTAAAACTTTTAATCATCATAGAAAAGACAAAAAATTCCATGATAAAGTAAAAATTAAGCAATATCTATTTATAAATCTAGCCCTAAAGAAAGTCCTAAAAGAAAAACTGTAATCTAAAAAGAGTTAACTATATCCACAAAAGCACAGAAAATAAATAATCTTATAGGAGATACCAGATAGAGGTGCATTTATGAGAGCACATGTGCTTGTGTGTGTGCACACATACACACACATACACCACCACCACTAATAATAAAATAATAGGAATAAACAATCATTGATCATTGATATCTTTAAATATAAATTATCTCAATTCTCCTATAAAACGAGACGAACTAAAAGTAGCAGAACAAATGAGAAACAGAATCCTTCCTTCTGTTGCATTCAAGAAACACTCCTCAAAATCAAAGATAGAGACTACTTCAAGGTAAGAGTTGGAAAAGAATATTCTCAAGCAAATGAACATAAGAAGCAAGCTTCTGTAACCATATTGATATTTTAAAAAATAGACTCCATACCAAACCTAAAAAAATTGGGGGAGAATAATGAATACTCATCAAAGGGAAATTTTTTTCAAGAAGATATTTAACTCTTTATATCTACACCCTAAACATAGGGCGCCCAAGTTTCTAAAAAAACACTACTACAATTTAAATGACATGTTCATCCTCATACACTAATAGTGGAAGGTTCCAATATTCTATTGTCACCAATAGACATGTCACCTGGGGGAAAACAAACAACCTAAAGTAAACAGCAAATAGTGGAGCTAACATACATTATGAACCAAATGGACCTAAAAGATATTTATAGGACATTTCATCAAACACAAAATAATATACCTTCTTCTCAGCTCCTCGCAGAAATTTCTCCATAATTAATCACATACTCATTTTGGTGTTTTGAATGTAATTGACCTCCATAAGCTCATAGGGAATGGCACTATTAGGAGATGTGACTTTGTTGTAGCATGTATAGTTTTGTTAAATAAAGTGTCTCACTAGGGGTGGGCTTTGAGGTCTCCTCTATGCTCAAGCCTACTCAGTGTTTCAGTTCACTTTCTGTTGCATTGGATAAAGATGTAATATTGTCAACTCTTTTTCTAGCACCATCTTTGCCTGTATGCTGGCATACTCCCAACCACCATATTCCCCATCATGAAGGACTAAACTTCTGAAACTGTAAGCCAACACCTCAAATAAATATTTTTATAAGAATTTCTATGCTCATGATGCCTTTTCACAGCAATAGAAACCTTAACTAACACACTTGCTCACAAAGCAAGTCTCAACAGATACTGGAAAACTGAAACAATTTCTCATATCGTATCAACCTATCATGAATTAAAGTTGAATATCCACAAGAGAAACAACAGAAAGATTAAAAACTCATGACAACCCAAAAACTCTCTACTGAATGAAAAATGGGTCAATACAGAAATAAAGAAAAAAATAAAATCTTTCTAGAATCAATGAAAATAAATACACAACATTCGCAAGCTAATGGACACAATAAAAGCTGTGTTAGTAAGAAACTTGTTAGCATAAAATGTCTGCATAAAGGAACAAAAGAAATTTTCTACTAACAACATGACAGTACACCAGAAATCTCTGGAACAAAATAAAGTAACCACACTCATAAGAAATAGACAGCAAGAATTCATCAAATTCAGAACTGAAACCAATAAAATAGAAACAAAGAGAACAATACCATGAGTCAAGGGGAAAAAAGAATTGTTTCTTTGAGGAAAATCAACAAACACTTAGCCAAAATAATTAAATGACGAAGAGAATATCTAAAATAATAAAATCCAGAAATGAAAACAGGGCCATAGCCATAAAAAGAGACCTCAAAGATATCCAAACAATCATAAAGACATTATTTTAAAACCTATATTCAATCAAATTTGAACATCTGTAAGAAATGGATAATTATTTAAAAATATTTATATATTTATTTATTAGGTATATAGAGTACAGAAGAGGGTATCAGATCTCATTATAGATGGTTGTGAGCCACCATGTGGTTGCTGGGAATTGAACTCAGAACCTCTGCAAGAGCAGTCATTGCTTTTAACCTCTGAGCCACCTCTCCAGCCCGAAATGGATAACTTTTTTAATAGATACCATTTAAATAATTAGATAAATAAGGAGATGATTAAGTGAGAGAAACAAGGAGGGAGAGAAAAAAAGAGATGGAGGAAGCAAATATGAGGTTGGAGAAAGGCCAGGTTCTAGGGAAACCTCCAAGAACTCACAGGATGTCCCTGCCGAGGTCTCCAACCAATGGCGAAGATGTTGCCTAAACAAGACTTCCCCCATAATCAAAGGAATAACTACCCTAAGTGCCATCATTCACATCCAACAATGAATAGAGGGGTAGAGGCAGCAATACATGTCTGAGCACTGGGCTGAGTCCCTGGTCTAGCTGATAGCAGGGGAGGAGACTCTATATGAGCAAGGGAATAGGGACTATGAGGAAAATTCTCACAGTGAGGGCTGGCTGGAGCTCTGGGGAACTCACTGAATCAAGAACAGCCATCTGAGAACCATCTGGAAAAGGAACTAGGCCCTCCAAGGATAGACAACTGTCCTCTGGTATGGACAATAATACGTGGAGCCTCAAGGGAAGGGTTAAGATTGTGTTTCTGTGCATGGACTGCCACCTTGGAGCCCATTCCCTCCAGATGAACAGCTAACCCAGTCTTGATATTAAGATGAGGAAATAGGACTTGCCTGAAGTGGATGCTGTGCTGTTCTACCTTGGGACCTCTTGCCCTTTCTGGGGAGGGGATGGGGGCTGGGGAGGAGGGAGGTGGAAGACTGGCCAGGAGGGGTCAGGAGGGGGAAGAGAGTTGGAACAAGGGGATACATGGATTAAAAAATGAGACTTTATTCTATAAAAATAAAAAAAAAATAAGGAACAAGTAATCCATTAAAGAAATAACACAAGTGCCAGTCATGCTAGCAAAAATGCAAAACAAGGGGAACATTTGTCTATTGCTGGTAGGAGTGCAAACTTCTATAGCCAGTATGGAAATCAGTATGTTGATTCCTCAGAAAATGGGATTTTATATACTGCAAGATCCAACATTACCATTCTTAGCATATACACAAAGGACACTACATCTTATCACAAGGGTTAAATATATTTGTTGTGGCTTTATTCATAACACACAAAAATTGAAAATGTCCTCAATGTTTGTCAGCTGAAGAATGCCTAAAGGAAATATGGTACCCTTCCACAATTGAAGTGTTACTCAGCTGTTTAAAAAAAATATCGTAGGGCTAGAGAGATGGCTCAGCAGTTAAGAACTCTGGCTGTTCTTCCAGAGGTCCTGAGTTCAACTCCCAGCAACCACATGGTGACTCACAAACCATCTATAATGAGATATAGTGTCATCTTCTGGCCTGCAGGCAAACATGCAGACATCACACTCTAGACATAATAAACAAACAAACAAATAAATAAATCTTTACACAATACATTATAAAATTTTTATGCAAATGGATTGAACTAGAAAAAAAATCCTAGGTGAGCTAATACAGACTCAGAAAGACAAGTACAGTATATACTCATTTTTAAGTGGATATTAGCCAAGATACAATAAAAATATCCACAAAACCTAGATAAAGAGGCAAGATCTAGTTTAGATGCATTCATCTTCCTGAGAGGGAAATACAAAAGACTTGCGGTAGATTTGGGCAACTTGGAGATGGGAATGAGAAGGATCAGATCTGTGTCAAAGATGAGATGGAGGGTAAAGAATCTGAGGAGAGATGATCAGAATTGGGGAGTACTTGGGACTGATATGGAACTCTAGTGAAGTGGAAATTTCCTGGAATCTATGAAGTTGGATCTAATGAGTACTTCTAATAATAGTGGATAAAGAGTCTCAATTGGATATCTTTTTTAGGCAGGCCAAGCTTCCAGTGGAGAGGCTGGGTTATATTCATTTGTATTGTTGACCATGGAAATGCTCAGACAATGCAGACTGATGCTAAATCCCAGAATTTTTCTCTGCAAACTGACAGTGGGGCCCATTCCTGAGAACAGCATTCACACAGCTCTTTAACCTAGAACTGGTGCCTACATGGAGTTTCTATCCCTATGGTTTATTCTCAATGATCCATGCTCTTATTAAAGGCCATGTTGACATCCATGGTCCATGCCACTGTAGGCCATGTTGAGGTGGTGACATATATTTAATAAAAATAGTCTAGAATAACAGAGTCAACTCCAGAACCAAACCATCATCCACACCTTTAGTCCTAGCTTTAGAAATGTTGAAAAAGGAAAGTTAAGATAGCAGGAAAGGGGAAGAGAAGGAGGTTTTCACCTTTCTCAAACACATCTTTGGGGGTCTGAGGTGAGAGAAGTTGAAGTTGGAGATTTCATGGATGAAGCAGGCCTGAGGAGTTAACAGGTGAGAAGTGGCTGTGGTTTGTTTCTCTATCTCTCTGATTTTCAGATTTTCCCTAATATATGGCTCCAGGTTTTTACTAATCGCCAAATACAATTCATGCAATATTTGGTATTAAACTTTTGGGAAAAAAATTTGCAAAAAAAAAAAAAAAAAAAAAAAAGGTCTTGCCAGTCAGAACTACACATGGCCAAGGTTACTATCCAGCTGTCTAGGTTTTCTGTTCTGTGTTAGCCTCCAGCCTTAGGCAAAGCTTGCCAAATGGGTTTTTTTTTCTCCCCAGTCACCTGGGTGATTTTTTTAATTTATTATAAGGAGGCTTCCCTCTCCAGATGGTGTGTGTGTGTGTGTTTCTGAACTCCCTGTTTGGGTTGCTACCACAGTAGGCACCTGTCCCATTTCATGGTCATCTGAATTATAATAGGCATTGTTTAGGATAGTTGGTTACAAATTGATATTGGTTATGGTTAGTAAAAAGCTGAACAAGGGAGATGAGACTCAGCATTCTTGTTTAAAAAATAAAAGGGGATACAGATATGATAAGATATAAGGGTAGATTATTGAATTTACTTTTAAAAAGCAATTACTAGTTTTAAGTATTTTACATTGGATTGGATTTTTGTATATTGTATACAGATTATTGAGATTAATCTTGTTACTGTACATATATTTCTACTCTTCTTCAAGGTATTATACTTATGCTGTTCATCTAACAATTTAATACAAATTGCTGGCCCTTGAAAGTTATTATTATCAACAATTTAAAGTATAACAAGGTACAAGTTAATACTTAGATATGGATTTACAATAAAGCATATTAGATAGATTCTCAAGGTCAAACAGAGATACATTTTAGAGAGAGAGGTCATCTTTAAACACTTCAGAGATTTATGGAATATGCCATTTAAGGTATTTTAATAACATAGGTTCTTTTTATGTTTATGACAATGAGACATGTCTCCTGGCAGCACCAATTTACTTCAGAGAATTTGATGGGTTTGAAGAAACTCCATATGGAATTGACTTTCTTTCTAGTAAAAGTCACCTGGCAAGCAATTGCCCTCATCTTGACTTTTTACAGTATGACATCTGAAATGGACAAGCAGGACACACAAACAAGAACTGCTGAACTTTGCTAGGACAAGACAGGAAGTATTTGAGAAAATATCCTTATTTACAGATAAGTCTCTTAGATATGGTAGGCCTGTAGGCCAAAGATAGATGCCCCAACATGGAAAAGGAACTTGGGTGACTGTCCAAGCAGCCAGCAGATTCAATTTTCACATTTTTTTGAAGTGTCTTTCTTGTATTTCCTGTTTTCTCAGTTAACTTTTTTTCCTCAGGTCTCTGAGGGAGTTGAAAATGACATAGTTATAGCTTTCTAGTGTTAGTTTTAGAAAAGAAACTCACTAAGAGGCTTAAAGTTTATAAGATTGGGAGACATCAAAAGATAGTTTTCAGTTGGTAATACAAGTTAAAAAAGTGAATGAGGTTCAATTCTTTGGATTCACTAAAATAGGATAAATAATGGAATATTTTCTTTGCATTTGTCAATTGTTTCTGGACTGGAGATTACTGATATAGTTATTATTAATATATATTATATATAGTTACTATAGCTAATGTATATAGTTTTTCTTTTATTAGTTTTAACCTTTTAATATTTTTGACACAAAAGTGATTATGTGGTGATATATATTTAATAAAAATATTCTAGAATATCAGAGGAAAGCCAACCACAGGACCAATCCATGAAGTTCAGGAAGTAGTGACCCACATCTTTAATCCTAACTTCAAGAGTGTTAAAAGAGAAAGTTAAGATAACTGGGGAGACAGAGAGAAGGAAGGTTTTCAGCTTTTCTAGACAATTCCTTGGTTGTCTGAAGAGAGAGGAGTTGGAGTTGAAGATTTTGTCAACCAGGGATTGAGGAACTGGCAGGTGACAAATGGCTGTGGTTTGTTTCTCTATCTCTCTGATATTCTAGATTTTTCCCAATATCTGGCTCCAGTTATTTATTATATACCAAGTAGAATTTGTGTGCTATTTAGATTATTATGATCCCTGCTACTGCTGCTGGTGGAAGTGATATTAAGGTCTGTATTATATGTTTAGTCTTTTGGGCATGGGAAGGTATTCTGTAGACAACAGCATAGCCATAAAATCTTTTACTTACTGCCTTTAAATATGCTAAAACAATGTGGCACAGAACTTAGAGTTCAACAACATCAAAAATTACAGAAAGCCTACCAACTCATGGAAACTAAACATCACTGAGGGGAATCACCTCTGTGTCAAGGAAAAAATTAAGAAAGAAATCAGTCTTCCTAGGATTTAATGAAAATGAATCTACAACATACCCAAACTTATGGGACACAATGAAAGCAGTCTCAAAAGGAAAATTCATAGCACTAGATGCCTATATGAAAAGCCTAGAGAAATCCCACACTAGAGAACTAACAGCACAGTTGAAAGCCTTAGAACAATTAGAAGCAAACTTACCTAGAAAGAGTAAATGGCAGGAAATAATCAAACTTAGAGGTGAAATCAATACAATTGAAACAAACAAACAAAAAAAACCATACAAAGAATCAATGAATCAAAGAGTTGGTTCTTTTGAAAAAGTCAACAAGATAGATAAACCCTTATCCAAACTAATCAAAAAGCAGAGAGAGAGAGAGTATCCAAATCAACAAAATCAGAAATGAAATGGGGGACATAACAACAGACCCCCACGAAATCCAGAGAGTTATTAGGTCATACTTTGAAAATCTATAGTTCACAAAAATGGAAAAGCTAGAAGAAATGGACAGCTTTTTGCACAGGAACCATTTACCAAAATTAAATGAAGACCAGATAACCCTAAAAGAAATTGAAGCTGTCATTAAAAGCCTCCCAAGTAAAAAAAGGCCAAGGCCAAATGATGTCAGAACAGAATTCTACTAGACATTCAAAGAAGAATTAGCATCATTACTCCTCAAACTATCTCACAATAGAAACTGAAGGAATATTGTCAAATTTCCTTTATGAGGCCACAATTACCCTAATACCCAAGCTACTCAAAGACACAACAAAGAAAGAGAATTACAGACCAGTTTTCCTCATGAATATTGATGCTAAAATTCTCAGCAAAATTTTGACAAACTGTATACAACAATATATAAAAGATATCATCTACTATAATCAAGTAAGCTTCATTCCAGAGATGCAGGGATGTTTCAACATATGAAAAACTGTAAGTGTCATCCATCATATAAACAAACTGAAGGAAAAAAACCACATGATCATATCCTTAGATGCTGACAAAGCCTTTGACAAAATCCAACAGATCTGTATGATAAAAGTCCTGGAGAGATCAGGGATACAGGGAAAATATCTGAATATAATAAAGGTGCTTTACAAGAAGCTGACAGCCAACATCAAACTTAATGGAGAAAAACTCAAAGCAGTCCCACTAAAATAAGGAACTAGACAAGGCTATCCTCTCTCCCTTTATCTATTCAATATAGTTCTCGAAGTTTTAACTAAAGCAATAAGAGAACAAAAGGAGATTAAGGGGATACAAACTGGAAAACAAGAGGTGAAACTATCTCTATTTGCAGATGATATGATTGTATATAAAGTGACCCACAAAATTCTACCAGGGAACTTCTACAGCTAATAAACATCTTCAGCAATATATCAGGATACAAGATTAACTCAAAGAAATCAGTAAAGATAAAGGGGCTGAAAGAAAAAAGGGAAACATTACTCTTTATAACAGCTGCAAATAGCATTATGGTAATTGGAGTAATGGTAACCAAAGAAGAAACAGATCTGTTTGACAAAAACTTTAAATAACTGAAGAAGGAAATTGAAGAGGATATCAGAAAATGGAAAGATCTCCCATGTTCCTGGATTGGTATGATCAACATAGTAAAAATGGTAATTCTACCAAACCAATCTACCAATTCAATACATTTCCCATCAAAATCCCATCACAATTTTTTACAGACCTTGAAAGAACAATATTCAACTTCATTTGGAATAACAGAAAAGCCAGGATTGCTAAAACAATTTTGCTCAACAAATGAACCTCAGGAGGCATCACCATCTCCGACTTTAAGTTATACTATAGAGCTACAGTAATAAAAACAGCCTGGTACTGGCATAAAAACAGACTTGTGGATCAATGGAATAGAATTGAAAATCCAGGCATTAACCCAAAAACATATGAACACCTGATCTTTGACAAAGAGGTTCAAAATATTCAATGGAAAAAAAGATAGTGTCTTTAACAAATGGTGTTGGCATAGCTGATTGGTAGTGAGTAGAAAAATGCAAATATATCCAATATTTGCACAAAACTCAAATCCAAGTGGATCAAAGATCTCAACAGAAAACCAGCCACACTGAATTTGATAGAAAATAAAGTGTGAAATAACCTCCAATGAATTGGCACAGGCAACTACTTTCTAAATATAACACCAGTGGCACAGATACTAAGATCAACAATCAATAAGTGGGACCTCCTGTAACTGAGAAGCTTTTATAAAGCCAAGGACACAGTCAGTAGGACAAAACAACAGCTTACAGAATGGGAAAAGATTTTCACCAACCCCACAAGTGATCTCTAAAATATGTAGAGAACTCAAGAAACTAGAGCCTGAAACCTTGAATAACCCCATCAAAAATGGGGTTCAGATCTAAAAAGGGAATTCTCAGCAGAAGAATTACAAATGTCTGAAAGGCACTTGAAAAAGTGTTCAACTTCTTTAGCCATCAGAAAAATGCAAATCAAAACAGTCTTGAGATACCATCTTACACCTGTCATATTGGCTAAGATAAAAGACACAGATGAAGTCCTATGCTGGAGAGATTGTAGAGCAAGGGGACCACTCCTGTATTGTTGGTGGAAATGTAAGCTTGTTCGGCCACACTGAAATGCAGTATGGAGTTTCTCAGAAAACTGGGAATCAACCTCTCCAAGGATCCTGCAATACCACTTCTGGTTGTTTACCCTAAAGTGAACATTTGCACTCCAAAGGCATTAGCTCAGCTATGTTCATAGCAGCATTATTTGTAATAGGAAGAAACTTGCAACAACCTAGATGCCCCTCAACTGAAGAATGGATTAACAAATTGTAGTACATTTACACAATGGAGTGCTACTCGGCAGTAAGAAAAATTGAGAGGAAGAGAAAAAGAGAAAGAAAAAGAGAAGTTTGTTATTTTAGAAAATGCTTTTGTATATGTAATCTAATCAATCATAATGGCTTGAAGATGTTATTATGATATATCTAAGTGAATCCTAAACCAACAGACAATGGTGCTTATAAAAGACAGGGCTAGAAGATTTAGAAACCAACTAGAAGAAGATGATGTGAGCATAGAGACTAAGATTTGATTAATGAAAACATAAGGTCCAGAAATCCTGCAGCCTCTACAATCTAGAAAATGTGAGACAGGTTTCTCCTTGAGAGCTTCAAGAGAGAGCATGTTCCTGTGGGTAGTTTGATTCCAGGGGTCTCTAGAACACAGAAAGAATTTCTATTGGTTTAGAAATTGAGTTTCTGACAATTTTTCACATACTTTTTAATAACAAATGTAGTTGTGGTTTTAGATTCTCTTTTCCACTATAACCAGAATTTTCAAACACTGCAATTTAAGAATCTCCCTGAAAATATGTTAGAGATGGATTTGAAAACAAAAAATTATCATATCAGTTATTTCAGGAGTCTAGAACAAATGATAGACTTTTAGAATAAAATAATGTTTGGGAAGTATTAGCTATTATGGTTAGACTGAGGACAGAACTATGGGATGTTATATGTGTACTAAGTGATTGGAAAAAGTGATGAAGATATATTTAAAATATCTACTGTGTTTTTAGAAGCAGATAAGCTTTCTGGTCAAATCATTGAGTGTAACTCAGAGGAAATACATTTTCTACAACTGGATTTCTCTAGACATGGTACAGAAAGCCTTGCAAAAGTGTTAGTAAAGCAATTGCATTTGAGAGAGAGAGAGCTTCCGAAGGTCTATGAATATCTTTTCAATATTACCCAGAACAATAGCTTCTTTCACACAAAGGCAACTGACTTCATCTTAACTAATGCATAAGAGATAAAAGAAGAAAGGAAAATCAAACTCCATCAAAATACACACACACACACACACACACACACACACACACACACACATACACACTGTGTCCTGTCTTCTTACTATCTGTACACTTATATGACTCAGTCAAGACCATCTTTTTATACTCTGATCATACTACTTAATTTTTTTTGGAAAATCAAGCTAAGTGTAAATACACTAGGAATTTAATTAATAACACTGTGTTTTTTAAAAAATAGATTTGGCTTTCATATATTTATGCATTTGAATGTTTAGTCTGCAGTGAATACTACTATTGGGAGTTATGCCCTTGTTGAAGCAGGTGAGGCTTTGTTGGAAAGAGCATTTTACTGTGGAGTCAGGTTTGGAGGTCTGCCCAGTGTGACAGAAAGTCTGTTGCTATCTGTGGATCAAGATGTATAACTCTCAGCTATTTCTCCAGCATCTTTTATTTCTGCAAGCCAATGTTTCTCATCATGAAGCTAATGGACTATTCCTTTGAAACTGTAAGCTAGTCCTGTTAAATGTGTTCCTCATAGTAATTACCACAGTCATTCTTTTTCTTTACAGCAATAAAATTCTAAGACAAAAGTTGGTACAAGGGACTGGGGTATTCATGTGGTAGGCTGCGGCATGTTTTTGTTTAAAGGAATATAGACTTTGAGGCTATGAATTAGAAAAGGAGTTGAATGCTTTAAGTGGGCCTTAATGAACCATCCTAGTAGGATCATTGGAGATGATGTTACTGAAGGTAATTTGAACTGTGGGAACCTAGCTCAAGATGTTTCAGAGGAGAAAAATTTTAGTATGTTGCCTGGAGATCATTCTTGTAATATTTTAGTGAAGATTTTGGCTGCCTTTTGCTTCTGTCCAAAAAGTCTGCCTGAGGCTAAAGTGAAAAATTTTGGAATAATTTCTTTGGCAGAGGAAATATCAATATGGCCTAGTATTGACTATGTCATAATGGTAATTATCCTTCACTCTTATGAAGATCAATACTGAAAAGCAGCAAGCTGAGCAAGGAAAAATACAAAATGTACAGTTCCAGAAGAAAAGGCTCACCAGAATGTGGCATGAAGCCAAATCCCCTGTTCAAGGAGATAAACATCTTAAAGGAAATCCTGACATTAAATGGAAAAAAGGAAGTTGTGACCTCAGCGTAGGACCCCACCTAGCTAAACTTCCAACATGTAAAACAAGTAAAAGAAAAAAGAGCTTAGAGTAGGGTGTAATAGCACATACCTTTAATTCCAGCACTCAGGAGATTGAGGCATGCAGATCACCAAATTCAAGGCCAGCTTGGTCTACAGAGCAGTTACAGAACAGCAAAGCGTAGGCAATGACAGAAACCATCAAAAACCAGAAAGATCATGAAGATGTTATTAAACTAGGAGGGCCTTTTTCAGTATCAGCAGGCATCAGAATTTGGCAGCTTCAGCTGCCTGATTTTGGCTTTGGAGTAAAGGATAGCAGAAAGGGGTTATGGAATCTCTTTCTGTGTCTAAGGAAAGCCAGCAAGGTACGTGTCAGAAATTTGCCTTCATAAAGGCCCAGAATAGGCATCATGTGAAGCTGTGAAGGTGAATCCTGGATTGCCTTGGAGACCATCAGATTTTGGAGATGCCAGAGTCATGGGATATCTGCCAAGGAGACCTGCTAGCAGGGAGTAAAACAGCCCAAGAGAAAGAAATGTATTGTTGTCAACCCAAGTGCAAGGAGTTGAAGATTTAAAGAGCATCTTGACATCAGACATGGAGATAAAGTGTTTGGAGTATGCTCAGCTGTTTTTTTAGTATTTCCTCACTTTGTTTCCTTTATTCTCTTTGGGAAGGTAATGTATATTCTGTGATCTTCTATGTTGGAAGTATGTAACTATCTTTTTAAAATTTAATTTTATAGGAGATTCAGAAGAGACTTTAAACTTTTAAACACTTTTGACTAATAGACTATGTAATAGACTATGAGAACTTTTCAAGTCTGACTAAATTCATTTTGCATTGTATTATGGCTATAAGCCTATGGAGGCCAGGGAGTGGAATGTTTTTCTTTGAATCCATATGTTCTCCATAGACTCATATCTTTTAATATTTGGCCCATAGGAAATGGCAATATTAGGAGGTGTGGCCTTGTTGCATTAGGTGTGGCCTTGTTGGAGGAAGTGTGTCACTGTTGTGGCTGTCTGGGATATCTCATATGTTCAAACTATTCACAGTTTGGTAAAGAGTTCACTTACTGCTACCTGCAGATCAAGATGTGAAACTCTCAGCTCCATCTATAGTGTCATGTTTGCCTGGAGGCCAATATGTTTCTTATGATGATAATGGACAAAACCTCTGAACCTGTAAGCCAGTCCCAAATAAATGTTTTCTTTATAAGAGTTATAGTGATTATGGTATCTATTTACAGGAATAAAACCCTAAGACAAACACAAATAGTTATTTAGAAGTATGGCTGAGAAGTATCTGCAGTAAGTTGATCCAAAAATAAATATGGATATTGTATTATATTAAATATAATAAGAATCTGTAGATTATTGAACCAGAGAGACAGCTCAGTGGTTAAGAGCACTGACTGCACTTCCAGGGGATCTGGGTTCAATTGATTTCCAGCACCTAGGTTGAAGCTCACAACTATTTGTAACTTCAATTCCATGATATCCAATACCCTCTTGTGTCTGTGGCAATAAACATGCAGGTTGTAAACAGACTACATACAGGCAAAACACCTGTTTGCATAAAGTAAAATAACTAGGAATTGTTTTCAAAAAATCTTCAGATTTAAGAAGATTACTGTTTTCAAAAAGGAGGAAATTTGATATTCTGTTGAACACTAGGAACAGTGGGGTTGGTTTCATATTTACAGATTTCTGTGTCTGCCTCTTCAGATACCAAGGCCTTATTCAGGAAAACTTTTTTGTCACCAGTTAAGAGTATTTTATATTAAAAGTCACTCTACTTACATTGAATTTTTCATATAGATGAGTGTTTCCATGGTCATTTGTAAACATCCTGTGATGTATAGGCTGTAGCAGTGCATAAGGAAAAGGTTACTTTGTTACATAGTTAGGACTGAAATAATTGTTTTACAAGGACAGAATACTGATCCTCAGAGAGTGATAGTTGTATCTATTTACTGTGCTTTATTTTGTTTAATTATACACATTATAATAGTATATAATAGTATTCTATGATAAAGGTGAAATATTTTTGGCCTATCTTTTCTTTCCCTCTTTCCAAGGGCTCTTTCTAGACTCAAAAGCATACTATAATTAATGCCGGCAAGTATCTCTTTATACCACAACACATCTCATTTGTAGCAAATGTGAAATTGACCAAGATCTCACAAATATAAAAATAAAAGAGACCCATCGTGAGCAGAGCTCCATGAGATCTGGTTATGCATTTACTGACAAAACTCATTTTGGAGTGACAGTACCACCTCATTGAATAAGGCATTTCTCACCAAGCACTTTTAGTTCCTCAAAAAGGGGCCATTTCTCTATAGTGTTCTACTGGAATATTGTGGCAATGACAACACAACAATGCCTATCAATGTGATATATAATATAGACGTTATTGAACATAATAGAAAGCATCTATTGGGCATAATGGAATTTCGTTGCCTACATGCTGGCACCAAACAGATATAAATGTGTTTGAATGTATTTCCTCTTAAAGGGACAGTGTAATCTCACCCTCTATGTTTGCTGTTAGGTTTGGTGAGCAGCTCCCTTTTAGTAACTGTGTTCTATATCCATCCCAGAACCTCTAATTATAAACTTCACACTTTTCTCTTCCTTCCATGCTGTTCTTTGCCATTGCTTTGCTCGTAGACATTTAAACAGTAGAAGCTGTTTATAGCTCATTAAACACGCTAAGTTGTTGTTCTAAAGTTTTACCCTTTCCCTTTGTTTCCAAGTCATTTCCCACTGTTTTTGCATGAAGTCATGCAACACAATTCAATAGGAGTCATCAGACATGCACACTTTTGTGAATAACTAGCAGGCTAACACAAAGCTACACATGAGTCACAGTCTGACTGTATACTAAGTTTCAGAGGGCATTTGGCACAGAATGTTTAGACTTCCATTTTTTCAAGAAAATATAGCATGTTTCTAAAGCAGTAATTTTGCTTCTTAAATACAAACATTAGTCAAAAGGAGTATTAGCTCAGATGCAGCATAGAAAATGTAGCTGTAGGAAAGCTATGCATTTTCCTATGACATCACTATAGCAAGAGATGCAATAATTGCTCCAACAAATGACCCACTAGCAGATGTTGTAACAATATAATGAAAGGGATTTGTTGACATCCATAGTGCCAAAGTATATGCAGGAGACAATAATGGGGATAAAAGCATTTTTTGTTTTGTTTTGTTTTTAAAAAAAATACTGGTGGCAGCACTGGTTCTGTTGGTTCCTGAAGTTCTCCTGGAGAAGTCTCTGTGTCAACTGCTGTGCTGGAAGACTACCTACACTAGGGTTATTTACATTTATTTCTAATGACATAATATATTATAAATATTATAATAATCATTATAGAATCTTGTAAGATGGTTATTTTTTATTTGCTTACTTTTGCTGCTTCTTAAAAATATTTATTTATTTATTTATATATTATGTATACAATATATAGAAGAGGGTATCAGGTGTCAACACAGATGGCTGCGAGCCACCATTTGGCTGCTGGGAATTGAACTCAGGACCTCCAGAAGAATAGTCACTGCTTTAAACCTGTGAGCCATCTCTCCAGCCCCACTTTTGCTGCTTTAAACCACAGAAAAAAATCTTCCACCATCATATCCATATTAGCTTATAAAGAGAGATTAATTTAAATAATCACATGGCCCTTGATTACAACATGGTTCTTCAGTAGAAATAAAAGCAAATTCCCAGGAAACCCAATTTAAAATAGGAGGAACTGCTCATAAGAGGTGGATTCAAATTAATACTGAATATCCTAATGATGATTGCTTTAGGATCTGTAGCAGTGCCACCTTCTCCAGAAGAAAGACATTTATGTACAAGTGGCTTTAATGTCCTGCCATGAGAAGACCTGTAGAAAGTAGGGTTCTCTCAAGATCTACTCTTGTAATAGCCTTAAAACTATGAAAAGTATGTCTATTTCATCCCAACTCCTCACACAATTGTCTTCCTTCCTGGCCATTTTATTACTGCCACTTATTATTGTTAGAACAAATGATCATAGAACACTTCAGTAAGCAGAAAGTGTTATGACAAAAAATGCATGCACATAAACAAAAGACTTAATCTAAGATCACAAGTGGGAGCTGGAACTCTGAGGTAACTGAGGTAGTGCTTCTAGCTGATGACAAACAAGATATACCTTATGGACATTTTCCCCCTTTATTTGAATTTGTGCTCACATGTGCATAATACAAGTCTGCTTACATCATAGGTCTTTCATTTATAGAAAGGTGACTCAAAGGTAAGAAAAAATCATTTATATTGCAATTTACTATGCAATATAATTCTGGCAATGTTTTTTTTATCAGGAAATTGCACCATATTTCTGCAAATGCCCCTTTATATTTTATGTGAAAATTTTACGAATTTGTCTCAGAATTTTTATTTATAAAATGACAAAGTTTTATCTATGTCATAGTAATGAAAAAAGTCAAGTAATATTTTTAAAATGTTAAGTTACTGAAAAGCATAAAGTACTGCATAGATACATTTTAATGATTAGAAATAGCAATCATGTTTTCTTTAGTGCTAAAGAATTATCCCACATGCTTTAAAATAACTTGCTGGAGAGAAACACTGAATAGACACAAAGAATTTGTTTTAAGTATTAAATAAGAATTTTGGGAAAAATGGAACTTCACATCTTCTTCCACATCATACTATTTAATTAATTTTTGTTTGTTGCTTATTTTCTCTCTTTCTCTGCTTGAACATGATCTTAAGGAGAGCAGTAATTTTTGTCTTAGTGCTTTTGTTGTTTTGAAAGAAATTGACCCACCAAGGACCATAGGAAGTTGGAATATTAGGAGATGCGGTCTTGTTGGAGGATGTAAATCACTGAGAATAGACTTTAAGGTTTCAGATGCTCAAGCCAGGCCCAGTGCTACTCTGTCTTCCCACTGATTCAGATGTAGAACTCTCAGCAACCTCTCAAACACCATGTCTGCCTGTATGATGTCATACTTCTTAGTCCATGACAAGAATGGACTAAGATTCTGAACTGCAAGTTGATGTGGGATGTCTTTCTGTATGCTGTGAATATCATTGTAAATAAAGTAACTGTCTTGGACTATGGCAGGCATCTTAGAGGTAGGCAGGGGAATTATAGAATAAGAAGAGTGGAATCAAAAGAGACGTTATCCAGTGGCCCATTAAGGAAGATGTAATTAAATAGGTAAGCCATGGGCCATGTGGCAAGACAGATTAATGGAAATGGGTTGAGTTATGATGCAAGAGCTAGCGAGCAATATGTCTGAGCCATAGGCCAATCAGAAATAAATTATTATAAGGTTCTTTGTGTTTCTGTGAGACTGCAGGTCTGTGAGTTTGGATCATGAGCTTGACAGGTCAGAAAATTGCTTTTACAGTAAGCCAGCCTCAACTAAATGTTTTCCCTTATAAGAATTGCCATGGTCATGGCATATCTTCAAAGCAATAGAAACCCTAACTAAGGAAACAATATAATATAATGTAAAATATTAACTCTGTAAGCTGTACATATGATAACCTCAGGAAATATTTGCTGAGTAATCAAAAACCATTGTAATAGTCAGCAGGTTTTTTTAAGTTAGCATTTATTTATCGAGTATGTATGTGATGTGTAAATGTTCATGTTTGTGCCTATGCATGCATACCTAAATCCCAGGGTTCACATATGAAGGAGAGAAGACTAAAATTAGTTCTTTTCTTCTACCATCAACATGAGCCCAGCAATAAAATTCAGATTTTCAAGTTTAGAGACAAGTGCCTTCATCTTCCACATAATGTCTCAGACACTTTGGTAGGCTTTAAAAGGGAAGATATCCACAGACATAATATCCTTTAAAGAATATTGAAGGAAAGGGTTAAAATAAAAAATCATGACAACTGGGGAGTACATAGAGATTATACATCACATATGATTATGGGATATTTAAGATCAGACATAGGGAATATTTAATGTTAGTATGTAAAGTGTAATCATTTCACAAGAAGAGAAATTTACAAGTAAATTTTTATCTTTAGTATATAGAATTTTTATTTTCTTCAATTTCTTGTATTTTTCATGTTTTACATCATAACTAAGATTTTTGTAATGAGCCTAGAATAAAAGCTTACAATAAAAAGAATTCCCATGTGAGAAAAATGGTTATGTCTACTATTAATATGTTTTAAAAGAATTAGCTCATTATTCAAAGATGTAAAGAAATACAATTCCTGGAAAACTCTGATCTTTGCACCCTACACAAGGTTGCAATTTTTCTAAACATCTGGTTAGCTTTTGATCTCAAGGAAAATGTACTGTATGCATCAGCTACTGAGAGCTCCAGGCTATAGTATAATAGTGAAAAATTAGATGCAATATAAAAAGTCAAGAATGTAGGGTGAGTTAAATCAATAATACTCTCATACATGTATGTGTGTTCTTTCTAAAGAAAGTTGACATGGATTCAATACAACAAATTGCACCACTATTCCATGTTATGATACAGAAATCTTTTTCATTAATATAATATTTTAAATCATGCATGCGTTATCACTACAGGTTTCTTAAGTTGGAAGCAAACTAGGAACAAAAACATAAATTTGAAGAAATGTGACCTAACACCAATTTTGTGTGATTACTGGTTCAATTCATGGAATTTAGCCTTGTGCCACAGAGAATAGGTCCCCAAAGAGAGATCTGGGGTGTTTCTGTCAATGTATACATTTTAGGCCTGGGATGGGAGGGAGGGAGGGAGGAAAGGAAACAAAAAGGAGAGAGAGAGAGAGACAGAGACAGAGAGAGAAAAGGGGGCGAGAGGGATAGGAAGAGAAAGAGAGAGAGAGAGAGATTATTTCAGGTCCTAAAGTGCAAACAAAGAATACAGAAAGTTCAAAATATGCTAAGCAGGAATTAGAGAAATTATTAAATAGACAACTAAGTAATCAGTATATAATAAAATAAAAGCTAAAAATATACAGGTATCTCATGACAATCAAAAAGATGAAGAGTAGTTAAAGTAGTTACAATTCACTACTGCATTGGCAGAATTTTATTATTGTCTACATGTTTGTTTTCCTCCACACTAAAGAATATATAGACTAAGATGTCAGACCAGAGACAGTATCTCCATTAAACTAAAGAAGGTTTTCCCTCAGAGTCTTCACAAAACAGATTATTTGCTTTTTCTTCAAAAAATATCTTAGGTGTTAAGTACCACAGAAGTAGACAACAGTGAGGAGGTATAGTGCCAGCTTTACTCTTTCAAATTTCCCCCCATTTTTAGTCCCCCAGGGTCTCCATTCAGTCTGGCTACAGGGAATGAAATGAAAGAAACAGTCTTATGGCATGTCTCCTTCTCTAAGTTTCATTTTAATATCCCTCTTTCCTTTAAACAGATTATGTAGAGAAAGCAGAGGAGTAAACACGCATTGGACTGGCAGATCTTACTTGGTTAAGAAAGTACAAGCCAACATAGATGGCTTGTTTGCAAAGCCCCAAACAATTTCAAGTGTCAAGAGATTACTACCATCATGTTTAGTCCACGTTAATTTCTCTGGATTTCCATAGAAATAATTTATTATTATTATTTATTATAAATAATCAAAGCACTAGACCAAAAGGATACTCATAAAAGTAATCACTTTCATCCTACCAATACTGCAAACATTGCTCACCCAACTTTTATAAATAATGCCTCTATTTTGATGTACTAATACTACTTATAATTCTAAATAATCACCATTATGTGGTTATATTTATTAAAGTAGATTATCAAAATGCATAGCATGGCCTCTCCATTAACTCTTTCACATTAATGAATTGCTATTTAGTAAATTACTATTTCCCAGCACTAAAAGGAAGGGAGCTATTGGTCTGAATGATTTTCTAGAGTGCCTATAATAAACACCGAAGGCATATATTAAAATGCTACTATGAAAAGGTCTTTGGAAAAGTCCATACAATGGGGCCTGGGGTTTGGAGAATGGTGCCTTAACCCTTTCCTGACTCATCATATAGCAGCTGATAAATGGTCTTTCAGTTTGCCTATCACCCTACTTCACACATTGCTACTTAAGACAGTTTTGTGAGATCTGATAAGAATAAAACTTTCCTTTTTTTTTGAGAAACATTGCACAATTACTTGAAATTGTATTCTAACAATTCTAAGGATCTTACTTGTCTTCAAATTTAAATATATTAGGATCAGCAAAAGATAGGAAGGATTTAGTTTTAAAAGTACATGAGTTAAAAATTTATTTTTAAAATTTCTAAAGACATTGATTAATCCAATTGCTAAAATATAACTAATTAACACAATTATTATCACTCTTTAAATGTTGAAATTATAAAAGATTTCTAAAGTTTAAAAATGTTTCAATTTCTTATTATTATGTCTGCACATGCCTGATGTGTATGTGTGGGCACATGTGCCACAAGGTGTGTGTATGTGTGTTTGTGTGTGTGTGTAGGTAGGTTGGTAGGCAGATGATAGCTTTGCAACTTTGCAGTAACAGTTCATCTTACACTTATAAGTTTGATTCCAGGGATCAAACTAAGTTAAATAATTTTTATATTCACATACACTTAAATACAGAGATGTTCTAGGGTAGACTACCATTACCCATTGTCCCAACAATTTTCTTAAATGCTATATAGTCCCACGTGGCACCATCTAATAGAAGAAGAAACTTTTCTGATGAGGGTTGAGAGATGAACTAATCTATCAATACAGCAATAAGTCATCAAGAGACATTTTAATATTATGTCCACTTAGCATTCTACTAGAGGTTTTTCCATAGAATCTAATACCTCATAGTGTCTTAGTTTTGATAATGAATTCCATCTTATGAAGTAGGACCTAAATCACATGGAAAAGTGTTCGTCTACTCCAATTTTATTTGTGCCATTATGATATCGGTAAGCATATCTTTTTTTGTTAATTATTATTTTAGCTAACAGGTTTGACAGCTGAGTATGACTTTTGATTAATTGTCTTTGCTGGGAGCTGCATATCACCTTTGAGCACTTGAAGAGTTTGCCAGTAGGGATAAAGCTTGCAATTGAGTATGAGCCTTCTATATATTATATTACTTGTATGCATGATGTCTTCAGAATAGAATATTACTGTTAAGAATAATGACAAAGGCCTGTAATATTCTTCGGTCTATAAAATCTCACTAGCCAACCACATAAAAAGGTTTAGATAGACTTTTTTTTACATGGCCTTTTTATTTGCTACCTGTAGGATCTAATAGGGACATTATTCCCCTAAAGAATAACTCTGTTTATAATGTTTTATAAACATATGGATATACATATATTTTAGAAAACATTTACAGTAGGACATTTCCAAATGACTTTTTCAAAAGGCTATTAGAGTTGGTGAATTTTTCCATGCTTTTTGTTCTGTTCTGCCCTTCCATCCCCTCCCCTGACCTATTTAATCCTTAAGATCCTGTTATTATTGTTTTCCTATTTATATCTCTGACCTCTATATCTCATCTTAAAAGATTCCACCTACCTCTATGACTCCTTACAAGTGTCCTAACTTCTATGTGTGTTTCAGATGAAACATGTATAAATATACAAAATTAGCATCTACATAAGATGGCAAATATGGAATGTTCATATTTCTGGATCTGGGTTACCTTATTCAGGATGCTTATTTCTCAAGCTTTATCTATTTACTTTTAAATGTCATAATTTATTGTTAAGAGCTAGATAATATTCTATTTTGTAAAGATATTTCATTTATATTATCCATACATCAATAAAAAACATCCACAAAAGCACTGGGAATGCATAAACAATTCTAGAACAGTTAGTTAAAAGAGGTCTGAGAAAGCAATATGATTACAAAAACAGCAACAAAACAGGAATTAGTATTCACTGTTAAATAATAACACTCAATATTAGTGATTTCAATTCCCCACTAAAGAAACATGGTAGAACGTATTGGACTAGAAAACAGGATCATTTTCCCTCATTTCCAAAAAAAAAAAAAAAAAAAAAATACCCAAACCCCACACCTTGTAATCAATAATAGATACTACCTGAGGCAAAAAAAAATTAGTAAAAAGTATTGTAAGCTAGCACAACTAAGGAATAAAAGCAGGCATAACTAATCATTCTGATACCTAACAAAATAGACTTTAAACCAAACCTAGTAAGAAGAGATGAATGTGGTGATTTTGTGCTCATTACAGAAAATATAATACATCAAGGGTGTGCTTTAATCATGAATATTATCTCCACATACATGAACATTTTTGGTATTTTCACAGAATTATTGCTAGACATAAAATCACACAATGTTTCCAACATCGTGATAATGGATAAATTCAGTACTAAACTCTCACCAATTGACTCAGAAAACCTAGACAGAGAAATTCTGGAGTTTAGATAGCATATATATCAAATAGATCTAAAAGACATCTATAGGACAGTCGACCCAAAATAAAAGTACACACTTCAGTTTTAGCAACCCAGTGAGCTTTGTGCAAAATTGATCACATTTTAGGACACAAAGTACTTCTCAACAAATGTATGAAGATTAAATTAAAGAGAAACCTGGTGCTAGGGAAATACCCAAGAACTCACAAAGATAACTTCAGCTAAGACTCCAAGCATTAGTGGAGGGGATGCCTAAACTGGCTTCCCCCTGTAATCAAATTGATGACCACTCTAATTTTTATTAAAGAGCCTTCATCCAGCAATTGATGGGAACAAATGCAGAGGTCCACAGCTAAGCATTGGGTCAAGCTTCCAGTCTTGATAATCAAACTTACAGTCATGTAAGTTAGGCTTTTTAGATATACAAAGATAGATTTAAATTAGATAGGTAACATTAAACACTTAAAAATCCTACAGATTATGGCATTTAAAATATTTTAAGAACCCTCCCATTCTTACAGGTAAGACTTTGCATTTTATACATGGAAAGGATTCAAACCCTATGCTTTCTCACTTATAAAATAAAAAGGAAATTTTCTAATGTAAAATTTATAGTATTTGACATAAACCAAAGTATACCAACTTTCTAAAGAAATAAAATACACATCATTTTATTTTATTTATTTCTTAATACAATATAATATAATAATGTAAAACAAAAAGCATCACTTTAAACTCAGGCAAAGCAAACCAACAGAAGAAAAAAAGACCCCAAGAGAAGTCATAAGAATCAGAGACTCATTCAATTACACATTCAGGAATCCCATAAAAGTAATATGATAAAAACTAAGATCTATATGCTGAGAACCTAGGACAGACTTGTGTTGGCTTTGAGCTTGCTGCTTTATCTCTGTGAGTTCATATCAGCTTGTGTCAGTAGATTTAGAGGGTCTTGTTCTCCTGGTGCCTTTCATCCACTCTGAGGAGACAGAATTGACAAAAACATCCCACTTAGAATGATGTGCTTCAAAGTCTTCCTCTCTGTGTAATGTCTGTCTGTGGGTCTCTTGGTTCTATCTGCTGTGGGAATAAACATCTCTGAAGATGGTTGACAAAAATAAAATCATCTATAAATATAGTACACTATCCTTAGAAGTCATTTTATTGTTATAACTTTTAGGTTAATAGTTTTTGGTATCATACTTGCTATGTGTTCTCTTTAGTTTCTGATTCTTAGAAACCCAAGCAGTATAGGATTCTATCTTGTGAATTGAACCTTAAGTTGATTCAGACATTGGTTGATTACTCCCACAAGCTTTGTGCCACCATTACCATATCATATTTTGCAGGCAGGACAGATTATAGATCAAAGGTTTTGTGGCTGGTCTAATGTTTACATTTCTCTTTGGACCGCCTTACCTTAAAAGAGATACTAGAATATAGAGGTAAAAGTTCTAGTTAGGCACCAATTTACCCTCTCAATGTTTGGTGAGTTGTATGGGTGTTGTCTTCAGCAATTGGGTTTTGCTGTCAGGCTTTGGAGAGCAATCTATTGTTTAGACAGCAGAATAGATTGTTTGGAATTTCCGTAGAAGCACTTTGGTCAACAACTTAATTAGATGTAACTGAAAGTTTTGCTTGTTTACAAGATATAGTTATTTGTGACTTTGTCCTTTATTATTTGGATACATCACTAGAATTGTCTTTACGTATTTTAGGAAAGTTCCCTGCAATAGTTTTCTGTCTTAGGGTTTTATTGCTGTGAAGAGACACCATGACAATGGCAACTCTTAGAATGGCAAACATTTAATTGGGACTTGCTTACAATTGCAGAAGTTTAGTCCATTATTATCATGGTGGGAAGCATGGTGACATGGAGGCAAACATGACACTAGAAAGGTAACTGAGAGTTTTATACCTGGATCTACAGGCATTAGGAAGAGAATCAGGCATCCTAAGCACAGCTTGAATTCCTAAGATCTCAAAGCCCACCTTCATTGACACATTTCCTCTAACATGTGTACACTTCTCTATAATAACATTTTTTGAGGTTACAGGTACATTTTCACTCCAACTACAATTATACTATCTGGTTCTCATAGATTTATATATAATAGCTATATTATTTTTATATTTATATTATAAATATAAATATTTATAATAGCTATAATATAACATAATGCTAAATGCATTTAGTTCAACTTTAAAAAAGTGCCCATAGTCTTTCACAGTCTTATCATTGGTTAAAAGTTCATATTTCAAAGTCGAGGCTGAGACTCATATAATCTTGTAACTATAATCCCCTCTACAATTAAAATGAAAAAAAAGTGCAGAGCACATACTTCCAACATACAATGGCACAAAGAATTCACTACCTTTCAAAAGGGAGGAAAAGAAACATAGTGAAGAAATACTGGACCAAAGCAAGACCAAAAGAGATGAGAAAACCCCCAACTCGGAACCTCCAGGTCTGATGTCAAAGTATTCTTCAGATTTCTAACTTATTTCAGCTTTGGTGACTGCAGCACATTTCTTTCTTTTGAAATGGTTAGCAGCTTTTCTTGGCAGTTATCCTGTGGTTCTGGCATGTCCAATGTCTGGAGACATCCAAGGCAATCTATGATTTATCTTTATATGTTCACACAATCACCTCACTAGACCATAATGCAGGACATCCCTGACACATGTCTGGCCTCAGTGGCTTTCCTTGGTCAGGGCAGAGACTTCATACTTCCTTTTTTCTATTCTTGACTGTAAAGCCAAAACTACATGACTGAAAATGCTAAGTTCTGCTGCTACATGGCTGAACATGGTCGCCTTGTTCAGTTACATCTTCTCCAGCTTTCTGGTTTTGATGGTTTCTTTTGGCACCTAACCTTGGCTGTTCTAGAACTCTCTATGTAGATTAGGCTAACTTTGAACTATAAAATCCATCTTTCTCTTTCTTTCTTGTGCTGGGAATAAAAGTATGTGCCACCAAGCCTGACCCTTCACATTTTTTTTTAATTCCTTTTCACCCGTTGGGGGCTTTGCTAGGTGAGTTCTGGCCCTGAGGTCATGACTCTTTTTAATTCATCTAACACGGGCTTTTCTTCAATCTGTTTATGTACTCCTTTTTTCTTTAAAAAGATTTTCACATATCCACCACTGCTCCTCCTCCCTTCTCTCCTCCCAGTTGTCCCACAGCCTCCTCTCACCTCCTACTCCCATCCATTCCCCAGGGAGGGCAAGGAATCACAAGGTGGGTCAGTTCTGTCTGGCATATCCAGATGAGGAAGGATCCAGGACCTCTCCTAGTATCAAGGCTGAGCAAGGTGTTTCTCTGTAGGAATGGGCTCCAAGAAGCCAATTAATACAAAAAGAATTTTGAAGATTAATGTTTGAAGAAAACTTTTATAAGATTGCAATCTGAAGATAAATCCATGCTGCAGAAGCAGGAGAAACTTAATTGAAATTAGCAAACTCCATATAAAATAAATGAGTGGAGTATTCATAATCCAAGCACTGAGGAGGTGGGGACAAGACCAGGCCAATAGAGATTTAGATTTTAGACTGGGATGGAATGTAATTTATGGCAGAGGAGGTGGATGAAGAGATGGGAAAATGCATTAGCTGTTTAGAGCAGTGGCTACTCTTTCAGAGGTCTGTCAGTTGGTTCCCAGCACACATAGAAGGCAGCTTATAGTTACCTCCAATTCTAGTTCCAGAATATCTGATGCTTTTTCTAGACTACTGTATTAAAAAAGAGCATGCACAGAAGGTGATGTGGGATGTCTTTCTGTATGCTGTGAATGTAATTGTATGTGTCTTGGTTTATTACAGGAATCTTAGAAGTAGGCAGGGAAATCAAAGCATACATAAGGGAAGGTGAGCAGAGTCAGGAGAGACCCCATCCAGCTGCCCAAGAATTAACATATAAAAGTAACACAGGTAAGCCACGGGCTACATGGCAAGACAAGTTAATGGAAATGGGTTGAATTAGGATGCAAGAGCTAGCTAGCAATATGTCTGAGCGTAGGCCCAGCAGAATGTAATTAATACAAGTGTCTGAGTCATTTTGGGGGGTGTTTTAAAGTGGCTGTAGGCAAGTCTAGACTGCAGGGTTGGGCTGGGCCAGAAACTCATATTACACACAGGCACACATGAATAAAAATTAGTAAATGAACTTTACAAAAATAAATAAAATTTTTAGAAAACAAGACAAAAGAAATAAAGAAAAAGAACTAATCATGCACATGCATTGGTATAAGCTTTATCTCATGGAAATTCAAAGCCACACTAGGCCTAGCTTGAGAACAGAAGATCTCAAAGCCCACTCTCTACATGACACAATTCCAAAATGATACAATAGGGCCACACACACCTACTCCTACAAAGCAACACCTCCTAATAGTGCCACTTTCTATGGGTGCCATTTTTTTTAATTTTTTTTTATTTTCCAGGGTTTTTTTTTTCTTCCTTCTTTATTTTTTATTCATCAAAAAAAAAAAAAAAACCAGTAAAAAAAAAAAACTTAAAATGCGGAAGAGTCAACAATAACCACACAGAGGATAAGAATCACAAGCGTGGCCCATCAAGGGTGGAAATACAAATAAAATTGCTACACATATTTTTTTCTTTGTGTTCAGCTTTCCCTCTGAATTTTTTTTTCCATCCCTGTATATCCTTATTCAAGGTCTCTTCCCCCTCCCACCACATCTGGTCATTTTTCTTCTCTGCAACTCCCCATCCCCTCCCTGGGCAGGGAGCAGACAGTCCATTTTCTTTCAAACCACCACAGCAAGGCTGTCTATACAATATGTGGGTTGAAAATAAAAGTTACACATAACCCAAATACTCTTCATTTACCCTCTTTGTGTTCTGTCTTGAGCAGTGTACCTGCTTTGTACCATCATTTCCCATAGGCAATATAATATTCCATTTTTATGTTATATCTCACAGGACAGTATTGTTTCTATAGCTCACAGTAGAAAGCTATTGTAGGCTTTGTTCCTGGAAATAATGGGTGTCTGCATTCAGTTGATCCCTATGTTCTACAAACAGAGCTGCCAGCAAGCCTCTCACCCATCATTTTTTTCTATAAATTTTAATCCCCGATTTTCCTACATATATGCATGTAACATGTACAACACCATCATAGAGATATAATGGAATAACCAGGTTCTCAGAAGAAGAGAATTAGAAGTATAGAATACATGTGGAGGATACAGCTAGGAAGCAGTATCATGAAGAAGCGTCAGGCTCATACGTTCTATTACATCATTTGACTTACAAAACATTGAATAACAAAAGTAGTATCAATGATAAAAAATATTAAGTCTTCTTTACCTTATCAAGCCAGGGGCTGTAAAAATGATTCAATTAGTAAAGTGCTTACCATGTAAACTTGAGGGCCTGAGTATGGATCATAAGCAGCCATGCAAGCAAAATCAGGGTATTATGGCATCCACTTGTAACCCTAGTGATGGAACGGTACAAACACAGGAAGATCTTAGGAACTCATTGAGTAGTGAAGTCCAGTTTCAGTGGGGGATCCTGTCTTAAAATAAAGTACAGTGTGATTAAAAAAAAATTACAATGCTCTATTGAGAAGACACCACATCCTACATGTGCACTTTCATGTATACACACATACACACACACAAATACACATTCAAAAAGATAAACCAGCAAGGTATAGTGGAGCTAGATTGTAATTCCAGTTTCCCTGTGGTAAAATTTAAAGGCTACTTAGTGATGAGTTCATAGTAGGATTATGTGTTACTTTTAAAATAATTGTCCCACCTATGAGTTTAATTTAAAGCTGATTGGCTGAAGGCAGACAGGAAGTGTGAGTGGAGGTACCAGACTGGGAAAATCTTAGAGCAGAGAAGACACAGGCCATACAGATGCCACAGAGCCACCAGAAGAACATTGCAGATGCCAGGAAACACAAAGGGAAGAAGTTGAAATGTTGCTCTGAGAAAAGGTACCGAGCTACATTGCTGAACAAGATGGGTTGAGTTCAGATGTAGGAGTTAGCAAGTTATATGCCTGGGTCCTAGGTCAATCAGCAGAAAATTAATGAAAGCATCTGTGTGATTCTGTAAGACTGTGAGTTTTCTGTGGGTCTGTCGGACTGCCAGGCTATCAGTCAAACCTCTGATCTAGACCTGGAAAGTCCAGGTCAGAAATCTAATACAATATGGGTCTGCTAACTTTCTTTACTTCATCATCATATCCTAATATTATGGTAAAGGCATGTATTTTTCTTTCATACATTTTGTAGTGATTTCCTTATTCTACTGCAATTATTCCTTCAAGACAGGAACTAAGTTGAAGGACTCAATAAGGGAACACTTTCTTTCATCCAGAACAATGAATCTGCAGCAAAGGTCTGACCAGAAAACTCCCCAAGGGTTCTCTCTCTCTCTCTCTCTCTCTCTCTCTCTCTCTCTCTCTCTCTCTCTCTCTTTCTCTCTGACCCCTCCACTCTGGCACACATACTTTAACCTCAGTTCTTTTCAGCCTAGAACTTGCTTGCTGTACTGTCTCTAATGTCACAAATGACTAAATGGATTATATATTTGTATACTGTATTGGCTTCAAATTTTCCTGATTTTCCAGAAAATCATTTATTTTAAAATGAACGTTTAAAAAACATAAAGTCTTAAGATAGCATTAATCATTTAAAATTTGATCATGGATCTTAATTCTGCTTTTGTTTAATTAATTCTGTGACTAGTTCTATAAATTTTATAAAGAATTTTTAATGAAATCTTTCAGTTTCTAGGCCTGAGATAATAATAGATAATAATGTTCTCTAAATAAATAGAAAGCATTTGATATATTGAAAGGGTTCATGATTTGCCAATCCAAAATAGTTCCTTGGGAACTATTGTTTATTTTAAGCTGTGACCAGCTGAGAAAAATTAGATATATTGAAAGTCTCTAAACTGCTCCACTCTGTGTAAAAACTGACCTCAAAAACGCATAAGAAAGATTCTCTTTTGCCAAAAAGAGAAGAATGCCTTACCACAGAAGGCTGAAAATCAATTCAGAAACAAACTAACATAAGCCCTATATTTTATTATTTTTTCCCATAAATCTTCTATCTCTGACTATGTTTTCAAAACATATATTCTATTGAAAATAACTTTTTCAAGCAATATGTTCTGATTTTTTAATTCTCTTTCAACTCCTCCAAATCTTCCTCACTGTCCCACTTACTCAGATGTACTCCCTCCTTTCCTTCCTTTCTTCTCCTTTTCTTTCTTCCTTCTTTTTTCTTTCTGTTTGTTTGTTTCTTTATTTCTCTCTTCCTTACTCCTGAGAATATAAACAACAAACAAAAGCAGAATTAAAAACCAAAACAAAGACAAAACACAAGAAACACACACATACCAAAACCCATGAAAAACCCAAAATTGTAATATACAAGCAAAACAAATAAGTCCCCAATAAAATAAAATAAAACAAAAATGCCCAAATAAAGCAATACAAGACAGAATGCCTACAAAAATAACATTAAATTTGTTAAGTGTTAGCCTTAACAAATTTACTCCTGGTTATGGAGTTTGCTTTTAACTGTAGTTAATATACCCAATGAGACCCCATTGTAGAAAACTAACTTTTCTTTGCAAACAATTGCTGATTTGGCATAGCTTCGGATTTAGGGATGGGAGCCTGGGTCCACTTCCCCCTTCTCAGCTCCAGGATTCAATCCTGGCCATTCCTGTGCTTGCTGCCACAGGCTCTGTGTGTCAGTCTTTTAGTGTGTAAAAGACAATGTTTCTTCATTATCATTTATCCCCTTTGGCTATAAGAACTTTTTTGCTTCCATTTCTGCTTAACTCTGAGAACCCTGAGGGGAGATATTTGATGGAGACATCCCAACTAGGGCTGGATGTTCTTCAAACTCTTTCATCCTCTTCAATTGTCCAGTTGTGGATCTCTGTATTAGTTCCCATCTACTGCAAGATGAAGCTTCTCTAGATGACAGGAGAGAAGGACTGACTCACAGGTTTAACAGAATGTCATTAGGATTCATATTATTGCTATGTTTCTTTAGTAGAATGATAATATTTGGTTATTCCCTAGGCCCACAGTTATAATTTATTGTGTCTAGAACAATTCTATTATCTTGCTATTTCTTTACGAATTTTGTTTCTTTGTCCAAATTTTATGTATACTCTCTGCTCTTTTCTTCAAATTTTCATGAGAATGTTTTATTTTTATTTTATACTGATTGACGTAGGGCACAGGCATATTGATAGCTAGCTGTTGCTCTTAAACTAACCCATCTTTCTTATCTTGTTTAGCCATGGGGCTCGGTACCTTTTCTCAGAGTAGCATTTCAGCTTCTTTTCTCTGTCTGTGTCTGTACTGCATGTCTGTGGTGTCTCTGCTATGCTCTGAGATGTTCTTAGAGTTTTCTTAGTGTGGTAGCCCCACCCACACTTCCTGTCTGCCTTTGGCCAATCAGTGTTTTTTATTAAATCAGTAGGCAGGACAATTATTTACAATAGAACAGAACACAAAACCACTCCACCCCTCACCTGACATCTATGGGTATTTCAAATGTAATATATATATATCCAAAGATTCAAAGCTAACATACAAACATTTGTCCTTCTGTTTGTTAATAAGCAGAATAAACTGAAAGTAATTGTGCTCAATCTCATCTATTTACCTAAAAATTTCATAATTTCATTTTTAATCACTGACTAATATTTCATTGCTTAAATTAATTCTTACTGTTTTTTTAATAGAATAAAGACTTTTTTATCCATATATCCCCTTGTTCGAACTCCCTTCCCCCTCCCAATCCCTCCTGGTCAGCCTTCAGCCTCCCTCCTCCCCATCCCCCATTCCTCCCCAGAAAGGGCAAGAGGTCCCTAGATGGATTAGCTCAGCATTCACTCCAGGCAAGTCTTGATTCTTGATTTGTTGAGCTCCCCAGAGCTCCAGTGAGCCATCACCTTGAGAATTTTCTTCATAGTTCCTATTCCCTTGCTCATATAGAGTTTCTTCTCTTGCTATCAGCTAGACCAGGGTCTCAGCCCAGTGCTCAGCCATAGATCTTTGCCTCCACTTCTATTCATTATTGGATGTAGGTTCTGTGATGATACTTAGGATGGTTATTCATTTCACTATAGGGGAATTCCTGTATAGGCACTAACTTCATGATTGGTTGGAGACCTAGCCAGGGTTATCCTGTGAGTTCTTGTAGATTTCCCTAGCACCTGGTCTTCTTCCAACCGCACATCAGCTTCCTCTATTAAGATCTACATCTCTTTTTTTTTTTCTCTTCCTTCTTGTTGATCATCTCATTCAATTATCCCCTTCTATCCTGATATATTCCCACCTATTCTTGGCTGCAACCCCTTGTGCTCCCAATTAGCTAAGGAGATCTTCTCTATTTTCTCTTCCTAAGGCACTCCCCAAAAGTCTCTTTTAAGTTCCTTCAGATCCCAAGCTTTTCAGTGGTTGAGGTTTGCAGCTTGGGTGTTCTTTGCTTTTTGTTTAAAGTCCACTAATGAGTAAGTACATTTCCTGCTTATCTTTCTGAGTTTGTGATGCCTTACTCAGGAGGATATTCTCCTAATCCATCCATTTGTCTGAAAATATTAGGATGTCATTTTTTTTTTTTTTCTGCTGAGTAGTACTCCATTGTGTAAATGTACCACAGTTTGTTAATCCATTCTTCAGTTGAGGGGCATCTGGGTTGTTTCCAGATTCTTGCTATTACAAATAATGCTACTGGGAACATAGTTGAGCTAATTCTTTTGGGGTGCCAATGTGCATCTTTAGGGTATATGCCCTGTAGTGGTATTGCTGGATCTTTGGGGAGATTGATTGGGACCTCCTGAAACTGAGAAGCTCCTATAAGGCCAAGGACACAGTAAATAAGACAAAATGACAGCCTACAGAATGGGAAAAGATTTTCACCAGTCCTAGAACTAACAAAGGACTGATCTCTAAAATATATAAAGAACTCAAGAAACTAGAGCCCCAAACTCTAAATAACCCAATTAAAAATTGGGGTCCAGAACAAAAAAAAGGGAATTCTCAGCAGAAGAATTACAAATGGCTGAAAGGCACTTGAAAAATTATTCAACATCTTTAGCCATCAGAGAAATGCAAATCAAAACAACTTTGAGATACCACCTGACACCTGTCAGATTGGCTAAGATAAAAGACACAGATGACAGCCTATGCTGGAGAGGATGTGGAGCAAGGGGATCACTCCTCCATTCTTGGTGGGAGTGCAAACTTATTAAGCTTCTCTGGAATGCAGTATGGCAGTTTCTCAGAAAACTGGGAATCAATCTCCCCAAGGATCCAGCAATACCATGAGTAAGAATTTATAAAAAAAACTATCATGTTAAACATTAACTACTATTATTTTACCTCATACTATTTCTAAAGGTGAAATAAAAATTCCATCTGTCTAATTTATTTTTATTTTCTGTTGTTAAAACAGAATATCCAAGCCTGGTTAATTTACAAAGCAGAGAGAAAGTATATAGCTGACAGTCTGGCAGCTACATGTGGCTAAGTTCTTATTTTAATTCATAGTAGAAAAACATAAATGGCCAAACAGCTAAATATGGGGAAAGGAGAAGGAGCAGTAGATGTTTCATAACATCCAACTGATCCTCCATTTTCCTGATGATTACAGGTACTCTTTTAGATACCTAATTCTATCCTAATGGCTCAACACCTCTCAACATCAGGATACTGCACATAAAGTCTGAGCACAAATGTGGTAAGAGCAAGTTGTATATATCAGACATCCATGACTGTCGCCTGTCTCACCACCTTGAAATAGATGAATAGAGTTTTAAATAGTTGTATAACCAAAAGAGTTGGAATTCTTCCATTGACATGTCTAGACTAAATATATCCTCTAATATATTTTGTTTTTTAACATAGGTGAATAATTGGGTTTTTTTTCCATTAATTTTTGTGCTAGTTTCTCAGTCATTGTGGGCCTTTCTTCAGTTACCCATGTTTTCGTATATGAATACTGAAATATTTTAAATCTTGCTGAAATAGTTCTTATTGTTTCACACTCATTCCCCCAGGAGTCAACTTACTCTATGACAACTTATTTATAAAACCTTCCTTGAATAAAATTCCCACCTGTTCCCAGACAAGTTTATACTTTCTTATAATTACTTCCTGAGGATCCTGTGTTTAGCCAAATTATCCCACTGGATATATTCTCTGAATTTCTTCTATTTCTCCCCAAATAGACTATTAGCTCCTTAGAGGACAGAAACTATTTTCTATAGCAGAGTGTCCAGCATTTAAAAAAAGATGTTAAATATTTGATAGGCTTGGAAATGAAATGAGAAAATGCTGTGGTTCTTAATATTACCCTTAGCCACACCTTGTGTGGTCCCTACACTACTTATATTTTCTTTCTAGCCTTGTTGGCTCTATTATTTTTATATGGAGTAGCATACATAGGCAGAAACAAATATTGTTTTCATTTTCTTATATTTAGGCTGGATCTTGTAAACTCCCAAATTAATTGGCTAGTACATTTTTCTTTTCTTTATTTGTTTTTGGTTGCCTGTACCCTTTCACAGTGTAATTTCCTATATTGTCAAAAAAAGATTATAAAGCACATTGAAAAACATGCATAGTTACCCACAGAATTAGTGACAAACCCACAAAGAGGCTTATTTTTTAAACTTGTCAGGAAAAAATATGTAGCTCTGCCCCTTCTGATTCTATTAGTTTTCTAAAAGTTTCATATATGTTTGATACAGAGTCACCCATTTCAAATATTCACAGGTAAACCTTGTTTCCTTACCCACATGTTTTTTACATCAAGGCCAATCTGAGCTATTCCAGTGTTCTTGGATATGTGGTCTTCTACAGGAATACATTAACTTACCAGGATCTCCATTCTTAAAGAAATATGTCTCTTCTTCTTCTTCCAATAGCTAACAATTTGCAATTGTTCCATGACAAGGGGTGAGAATTATTACCCAGCATCTTGATTTACACTAGAGTTTGGCCTGGCTTGGGCTTGCACATGTTTATCAGTACTGCCCTAACCACTGTGAGTTCTTACGTGCAGCTGCCATGCTATGTCCAGAAGACTGTGTTTCTCTCTGTTCATTAACTGCCTCTGGCTCTTACAGTCTTTCTTCTCACTTCCACATTAATATCTGGGCCTTGGGAGGAGGGGGTATGTACCAGGCTTTCTTGGACCACCAGCCCCCAAATCTTACCATGGAGACCTATTATTAATTATGAATGTTTGGCCTTAGCTTAGGGTTGTTTTCAACTAGCAATTTTTTAAAACTCAAATGAACCCATTTCTATTAGTCTGTGTGCTGCCCTGAGGCTCATTTACCTCATCTATGCACTACTCAATCTGCTTTTCTGCTTCCTCTCTATCTGGTTTGCTGGCCCTCAGCTGACCCAAGTCTGGCTTGCCCCTGGATGGCTGGCTCCCCTTTTCTTTCTTCTCACCAGCCAGGCCTGGATCTTCTCTACATAGTTATTAGCCATTCAGTTTTTTATTAGAACAACCTGTTGTCTAAGGCAGACAAGTTAAAGCAACAACACATCTTTAGGAAACAAATGCAGCATCAACAAAAGAAACACATCATTACCGAGTGATGCAGCATAAACAAATGCATCATATCTTTATATAGTTAAACAAATATTTTATTCCTCAACAGGAGTGTTGTAGAATATTATTTTAATGTGTGTTACTTTTGTTTATGTTGCATTTGTTTAACTCTATGAAGCTGTGTAACTTCCACTAAAATATCTGATGATCTAATAAAGAGCTGAATAGCCAATAGTGAGGCAGGAGAGGGAAATAGGTGGGGCTGGCAGGTAGAGAGGATAAATAAAAGAAGAAATATGGGAGAAAAGAGGAGCCAGAGAAGGAGAAATTAGGCAAGGTCCAGCTACCCAGGTACACAACCATCCTCAGAGTAAGAGTAAAAGTAAGATTACAAGAATAAAGGAAAGCCCAGAGGTCAAAAGTATCAGAGATAATTTAAAAACAAAAGCTAGGGAAAAACCCCAAACAAAAACAAAAACAGCAAACAAACAAAAAACCAAGTCAACCTAAAGATGAGCACTAATAAGCCTCCATGTGTGTGATTTATTTGAAAACTGGGTGAAACAAATGACAATAATTTGGTGTAGCAACATAGGTCTTGAATTTCTATAGTGACTGAAAAAGTTTTTTTGTTGTTGTTTTTTGTTTTTTGTTTTTTGTTTTTTTGGTTTTAGTTTTTGTTTTTTTTTTAAAGGACTAGGCTCCTTTAAGGACAGGGCTCCTTTAAGAGGCACTCTCTCTCAGTTGGCAAGGTAGTGGTAATGACTTATTACTACTAGGAAGGTTGAAGGCAATTCTAGGTCACAAACCTCTACCCAGGCTGTGACATCTATGCTTGGTTTTCACCAGCTTAAAAACATGCAGAACCAGCCAAAAGCCACTGGAGCAGAACCAAGGTGTTTCTTAGCAGTCTAAAATTTGCTGGTATATCTAAAAAAAAAAAAAAAAAACAAAGAAGATAAGAAGTAAAGAAGGTCCAGAAGTAAAGTGAAAAACACAAAACATCTAAACAGGTTACAGTGTGTTTTACAATGTATGTAGACCTAAGAAAAAGAGTATGGACAGTCATTAAAAGAAAAAAATAGTTTAAAAATAATAAAGTCCTTAAAGAGGGAAGTAAAATAATCAAAAATTATAAGAAATATAAAGATGGAAAATACACAGGGAACCTGAATCCTGTATGTTATTGTGTTGATTTTGAATTTTTGATCATTGAGAAGCAAACAACAGCTGCAAAGACACATGGAATTGAGAGGTTTGCTAAATAAATCAGCATAAGTATTTTAAAAATTCCTTAACTTTAAAATGGGAGTAAAAAAATGTACTTTTCAAGATAGAAATTAAAAATACTTTGGGGTTTTATTCCCACAAGAGGTGAGAGGTTGTGGATTTCTTAAAAAATAGTATGGATAGGGGTGTTAAGGGGAGACCTCCTGAACCTTGACAGGTGATATTTATCAATAAAAATTATAGCTGTTTTTTCCATGGCTAGATCATTATCTCAAAATTTCTCTCAGTATCCCTAAAGCTACTTTGCCCACAGCCAACAGGAAGCAGTCTAGAGAAAATGACATCTATAATTCCCAAGAGGGATTTGGGAGACTGTTAGTTATTCGGTGTGTTTTGAGTATTTCCTATGGTTTAGGGTAATATAAGAATATAGCATAAAAAGACAACTTTAAATCTCAGATATTTTGTATTTGCATGGATTTTGTTATATAAATACAAAATTGAAGTTAATTTTGTTACACTGTATATATGTTATTTTACTCTTGTTTAAGGTATTATATCTATGCAGTTCATTTAAAAATGTAAGGTATAGTATTAGTTTTTGAAATATATTATTATAAGCATATTGGACAATAAAAACCATAGGTTAGCAGATAGTCATTTATAGCCATTAAATTTGTAGAAATCTTAGGTATGTTTTCCATGTTAAATAGATGTATTTTAGATAGATGATCTTCAAATAATTCAAAGACCTATAAAATATGACATTTAAAATATTTTGTTAATTTAAAGTTTTTCATGACAATGAGACACATCTGCTCTTAGCAGTACCAATTTACTTCAGAGATGATGGGCATTGAAGACACTCCTTATGGAATTTTGCTTTACTGTGGCAAGGTTAGCTACTAGGCGAATAAACTGTGTTTTTGACTGCTGACCACGTGTTGTGCAGAGTGAACACACAGGAAACACAGGAAAAAGAACTTTGACAAAACAAGGCAGGACCGTCCTTCAAAATTCAAGCTTTATAGCAAAAAACTGCTGGACATTCTGCAGGACTCAGAGGAAAGTGACTGACAAACTTTTCCAATGTGGGGGGTGCAGTGTTTCAAATTTTCTTCTTCATTGAAAAGTCTGCCAGATACTATGGGCCTGTAGGCTGGAAATGGATGCCCCAACATTGCAAAGGAATTTTGGGTGATTCTCCAGGCTGTCAGATATTTCTGCCATTTCTAGAGTTTTGGAAATTGTATGTAGTACACTTTTTACTGAAATAATATTATACTCTTCTGTGTCTTTGATATAGTTGCTGTTTTCCTAAGTTATAATAGAAATTTTATGTATAAAACTTTGGAGTCATTTGGATGAATGGTAGAATGTTTTCCATAAATTTGCTAGTATAAATGGACTAAATATTATAAATTAATTCTTACTTGATAACTATTTTGTTATATATGCTACATGTTAAATTTAAAAACCTTTCATTTTAATTTAAATGAAAGGGAAAAATGAAGTAGAATATTATGTAGTGGGAATATGCTCTGGTACATTGTTAATATTTGTCCCTCCTACTGGTTTAATAAAAAGCTGATAAGCCAGAAGACAGGTAGGAAGTGTGGGTGGGGGTAGCAGACTAAGACAACTCTGGGAACAGGAAGAGCAGAGCAGAGATGGCAGAGAGACACAAGAGGATGCAGAGGAAAGAATGTTGTATGAGGTTTCTGGCCTGGCCTTTCTGGTCTAGCCCGAGGTTTGGATCCACTCTCAACCCCACTGCCATTAGGCCCAAATAATCACACAGATGCTTGAATTAATTTTACACTCTACTTGCTGATCAACTTGTGAACCAGACATATAATTGCTAACTCCTTCATCTTAACTCAATCCAAGATTCTTTTCTCAGCAGCTTTTCAACTTTTTTCTTCTGTGTCTCCTGGCATCTCTGAGGCATATTTTCTCACTAGCAATTCTCTAGTATCTCTGTTCTGCTCTGAGAGGTTTCCATGGTTTTCTTAGTCTGGTAGTCCCACCAACACCTCCTGTCTGCATCTGGCCAAGCAGCATTTATTAAACTAGTAGGCAGAACAATTATGTAAAAACATAATTCCACTACAAAAGAAGACAACCATGCTGCTCTGAAAAAAGGTACCAAGCCACATGGCTAAGCAGATTAATGGAAATAGGTTGACTTAAGATGAAAGAACTAGCTAGCAATATGTCTGAGCCATAGGTCAATCAGCATAAAATTAAGACAAGCTCCTGTGTGTTTCTTTAAAACTTTGGGACTGCTGGCCCAGACTTTGGAGCTAGTCTGGCCCAGAAACTTATTACTATAATATTATTTTAAGGTATGTTACTTGTTTATGTTGCAATTGATTAATTCAATAAACTTTGTTACTTTACCTATGTAAAACATCTGATGGCCTAATAAAGAGCTGAACAGCCAAAAGTGAGGCAGAAGAGGGAAATAGGTAGAGCTGGCAGGCAGAGAGTAGGAGAAATCAGAGAGAAAGAAAGAAGGAGCCAGAGGAGGAGGACATCAGAAGCCAGCCACCCAGCTACACAACAATCCATGGTGTAAAAGTGAAAGTAGGTTTGCAGAAATAAGAAAAATCCCAAAAGCCAAAGGTAAGGGGATAATTTAAAGTTAAGAAAAGAGAGCTAGAAGCAAGCCAAGCTAAGGATGAGCATTAATAAGTAATAATATGTTTCTATGTGTGTGATTTATTTGGGAGCTTGGCAGTACCCCCTCCAAAGAGTCAAAAGAACAAAGAGTAAAAACAACCAGCAACACAAGGTATGATATATATGCTGCATTTAGTGCAGATTTTTGTAGTCTCTTCACTTCATATTGGCTAGTTGTGGGTCACTATATTAAGTACTCTATATCATAAATAAAACTACTTCGATGAGGGTTGATAGGCACATTGATAATGATAGTTCGTTAGGAGGAGGTGGTTTAATACTATGTACCTACCTCAAAATAATATTGGAACCTATCTAGCTATATTTTTTTCAGAAGATAATAGTACAGCACTAGAGTTTAATCTTTTTTTATTATTTAATTTCTCCATCCTTGTATATCCTTATTCAAGGTCCCTTCCCCCTCCCACCACATCAGGTCATTTTTCTTCTCCGCAACTCCACATCCCCTCCCTGGACAGGGAGCAGACAGTCATATGGTCCCACTGACCCAATAATGCTTGGATCAGTCTCCACTCCTGACCAAATCCAGTTTTGTCCCCCCTCACTCAAGAGTTAGTCAGGTGTTCCTATAGTTGGAGTGGGGTCTTAAGGGTCAGTCCAGGGTGTTTCTGATCCCAAACTGTTCAGTGGTTGTGGTTTGCCGCTTGGGCATGCTTGGCTTTTTTTCTTGTTTGTTTGTTTAGAGACCACTAGTGAGTGAGTACATCCCCTGCTTATCTTTCTGAGATAGTGATACATCGCTCAGAAGGATATTCTCCAAATCGATGTGAATTTTAGAATATCATTTTTTCTTACTGCTGAGTAGTATTCCATTGTGTAGATGTACCACAGTTTGTTAATCCATTTTCAGTTGAGGGATATCTAGGTTGTTTCCAGGTTCTTGCTATTACAAATAATGCTGCTATGAACATAGTTGAGCTAATACCTTTAGAGTGTGAATGTGCCTCTTTAGGGTATACACTCAGAAGTGGTATTGCTGGGTCCTTGGGGAGATTGATTCTCAATTTTCCGAGAAACCGCCATATTGCATTCCAAAGTGGCTGAACAAGCTTACATTCCCACCAACAATGGAGGAGTGTTCCCCTTGCTTCACATCCTCTCCAACATAGGCTGTCATCTGTGCCTTTTATCTTAGCCAATCTAACAGGTGTTAGGTGGTATCTCAAAGTTGTTTTGATTTGCATTTCTCTGATGGCTAAAGATGAAGAACACTTTTTCAGGTGCCTTTCAGCCATTCGTACTTCCCCTGCTGAGAATTCCCTTTTTAGATCTGTACCCCATTTTTTGATTGGGTTATTCAAGGTTTTCGGCTCTAGATTCTTGAGCTCTTTATATATCTTAGAGATAGTCCTCTATCACTTGTAGGGTTGTTGAAAATCTTTTCCCATTCTGTAGGCTGGCGTTTTGTCCTATTGACAGTGTCCTTGGCTTTGCAGAAGCTTCCTAGCTTCAGGAGATCCCACTTATTGATTGTTGGTCTTAGTGTCTGTGCCACTGGTGTTATATTTAGAAAGTGGTCGCCTGTGCCAATTTGTAGAAGTGTATTTCCCACTTTCTTTTCTATCAAGTTCAAAGTGGCTGGGTTTAAGTTGAGGTCTTTGATCCACTTGGATTTGAGTTTTGTGCAGGGTGACAGGCTCGGATCTATTTGCATTTTTCTACACACTTCCATCCAGCTATGCCAACACCATTTGTTATATATACTATCTTTTTTCCATTGAATGTTTTGGGTCTCTTTGTCAAAGATCAGGTGTTCATAGGTTTTTGGGTTAATGTCTGGATCCTCAATTCTATTCCACTGGTCCACAAGTCTGTTTTTTTGCCAGTACCAGGCTGTTTTTACTACTGTAGCTCTATAGTATAGCTTGAAGTCAGGGATGGTGATACCTCCTGAGGTTCTTTTTTTGAGTAAAATTGTTTTGGCAATCTTGGCTTTCCTGTTATTCCAAATGAAATTAAATGTTGTTCTTTCAAGGTCCAAAAAATATTGTGTTGGGATTTTGATGGGCAGTGCATTGAATCTGTAGATTGCCTTTGGTAGAATTGCCATTTTTACTATGTTGATCCTACCAATCCAGGAACATGGGAGAGCTTTCCATTTTCTGATATCCTCTTCAATTTCTTTCTTCAATGATTTAAAATTTTTGTCAAATAGGTCTGT